>JABUQX010111951.1:0-15000 GCA_015478945.1 Trachelipus rathkii | reverse complement strand
AGCCTGTTACTGTGCATCCTTGTTACACGTTATTGATGTCTGTGTCGATTTTTCCACACTCTAACCTGCTTATGATAGACACTATTATTGCGACTATACGCGTGTGTGGATACGCTGTTTAAACATCCATTCTTTATTGCCAATATATCTATTCTCTGTATGTTTCAGCTGTAAAACTGGTTAATGTCTGCACTATTCATTCTGCGGTTCTCATCTTAATCATGCTCAGCTGCTTCATCGTCTGCAAACACATTTATTACTACGTCGATTGTTTAGTAGTTGTGCGACACTGCAAGCAATGACACTCTATATCTTGATATGGTAGGTATATTGTTAAGTCCTCGGCTGCTGCTCTCCCCTATGCTCATACTCCTACTTTTGTTTGCGGATTTACTCGAACAGGACGAAAAAGTCTCTCACCTAATCAACTGCTCTCTTATGTGTGTCACTTTCATTTGCGTTTTGTTATTTATACACAACGTACAGTCTGCCTTGTTGCCTTTTCATTTCGGCGATATGTTTTCACCGAGTAACTGCTTCTTTGCTCGGTGTACTTTTCATCTCACACGCTGTTTCCTCGAACTGATAAAACCTCGACTCTATAATACTGTGTGGTGCGGAGTGTTGACAGAATGGGCATCTTCAGTTTCGAAGTGTTAAGTGTTGCGAGCTGTTTCGAGTGGCGACGTCGTGTGGATAATGCATCCAATTATTTATTCTCGGCCTTCTTGACGCTCTTAAATATTCTATCTCTCTGAAATGTTTCACCTGTAACTGATCTCTCTCGTTTCACTTTTTCCGAGTTTTCTCTATATAGTAAGAATAATATACACTCGAACAATCTCTTAAATGTATATAGTCGACCAATCCTATAATTCACAAGTGATCGTGCTCACTAAAACTAGTCTCCTCTATGCTACTATGAGTCTTAATAATTCAGTTATTTTTCAAACCTGTAACTATCCTCCTCGCGTCTGCTCCACTCTTCCTCTCCTCTGTCGAGCCGTGTTTAACTTGTAGTGGCGGTAGAATATGATGTTTTACTACAAACTTGTCTCCTGACTCATTTCGTTTCGCATTCGTGCGAGTGTTATACATCATGTAATCTTCTGGCTTGTCTCGCACTTGTATCATTTAGCGTGTCTTTTAGCGCCTCTGAAACTGCTCTTAGTATCTGAGGTATTCTCTCTGCGAGTAGTTTTTTCACTTCTTTTAAAATATCGCATAATGTCCAGACTATTTCTTACTATAGAGAGATAATAGAATTCACCTCTTTTAACTATACGCGTACATTCGTGTGCGAGATAGAAAATATAACATTAGAAATAACTGATATAATGCTCTCACCCATCCCTTGGGCGTCCCCTGAAGTGTTATACAATGCAAACTGTTACTCTGTGTCTCTGTCGCACCAATCATTCTTCATTTACGCCGCTGTCTTCACCTGTAATTGTAAAATGGTTCCGTTTTGTTTTCCTCGTAATGTCACGCTCCTCGAGTAACTGAAACTTTATAGCACGATTACAAATTAGCGGGGGCGTTGTAGATATCCTGTATATCCTCGCGTCTTATCTTTCCAAGTTATCCAGATGAATATTATGCGCCTGTGAAAAGACGGGCGGGACTCTTCGACTATGTCAGCAACTATTCCTACATAAGTCGAGAGAGTCGTCTTTCTTGTAGTGAGTTTCTCTCACTATATAATTCATCGTTATGCTCAGAGCTATTCATTCGGACGTGATTATCGAAGTGCGGATTATATCGCACCTGTGAACTGCTAATGAGAGTGGTTGTATGCACTTATTATTGCAATGTATATAGTTATATACTGCTTGTAACTGTTAATGTTGTCACTTTTATTTCGCGTTGTTTCACATGTAACGGCTCTTGTTGCACTTTTCATTGCCGTTGTTTCACCTGTAACTTGTTTTTGCACTTTTCATTTGCGTTGTTTCACTTGTACTGCTCTTGTTGCATTTTTATTTGCGTTCTTTGTCACCGTTAACTGCTCTTCTTTGAACTTTTTTTATTCCGGTTGTTTCACCTGGTAACTGTCATCTTGTTTGCACTTTTTCATTCACGTTGTTTCACCTGTAATTGCTGTTGTGCCACTTCATTGTATGCTTTTACTTGTAACTGCTCTTGTTGCATTTTTATTTCGCGTTGTTTCACATGTAACTGCTCTTGTGTTGCATTTTTCATTTGCGTTGTTTCACCTGAAACTGCTTCTTGTTGCACTTCTTTATTTGCGTTTTTGTTCACCTGTAACTTTCTCTTGTTTCACTTTCATTCGCGTTGTTTCACCTGTAACTGCTCTTATTGTACTTTTTATTCGCGTTGTTTCAATTACAACTGTAAATTATGCACTTTTCATTCGCGTTGTTTACCTGTAACTGCTCTTGTTTGCAACTTTTATTTCCAATTGGTTCACCAGTTAACGCCTTGTGCAACGTGTCTTTCGCCGTTGTTCACCTGTAACTGCTCTGTTGCCCACTTTCATTCGCGTTGTTTCACCTGTAACTGGTCTTGTTGCACTTTTGTTATTCGCGTTTTTCACTGAACGTAAATGCGCCACTTTTCATTAACGTTGTTTTCACCAGTAAAACGCTCTTGTTGGCACTTTTCATTTCGCGTTTTGTTTAAACCAGTAATGCTTTGTTTGCACTTTTCATTTGCGATCATGGTTTTCACCTGTAACTGCTCTTGTTGCACTTTTCATTCGCGTTGTTTTACCTGTAACTGCTAATGTTGCACTTTTCATTCGCTTTGTTTCACCTGTTTCTGCTCTTGTTGCACATTTTATTCAAGTTGTTTCACCTGAAACTGCTTTTGTTAAACATCTCCTTTGCGTTGTTTCACCTGTAACTGCTCTTGTTGCACTTTTCATTCGTGTTGTTTCACATGTAACTGTAAATGTTGCACATCTTATTCACGTTGTTTCACCTGTTACTGCTCTTGCACTTTTCATTTCCGTTGTTTCACCTGTAACTGCTCTTGTTGCACTTTTTATTCGCGTTGTTTCACCTGTAACTGCTCTTGTTGCACTTTTCATTTGTATTGTTTCACTTGTAACTGTTAATGTTGCACTTTTCATTCGCGTTGTTTCACCTGTAACTGCTCTTGTTGCATTTTTCATTCGCGTTGTTTCACCTGTAACTGCTCTTGTTGCACTTTTCATTCGCCTTGTTTCAACTGTAACTGCTCTTGCACTTTTCATTCGCGTTGTTTTACCTGTAACTGCCAATGTTGCACTTTTCATTCGCTTTGTTTCACCTGTTACTGCTCTTGTTGCACATTTTATTCATGTTGTTTCACCTGAAACTGCTTTTGTTAAACGTTTCATTTGCGTTGTTTCACCTGTAACTGTTCTTGTTGCACTTTTCATTCGCGTTGTTTCACCTGTAACTGCTCATGTTGCACCTTTTATTTGCGTTGTTTCACCGTAACTTGCTCTTGTGCACTTTTCATTTGCCGTTGCTTTTCACCTGTTAACTGCTCTTGTTGCACTTTTTATTCGTATTGTTTATTCGTAAATGTTTGTCATCTTTATCACGTTGTTTCACATGCTAACTTCCTTGTTGCCACTTTTCAGTTTGCGTTGTTTCACCCTGTAACTGCTCATTGTTGCACCTTTTTATTTCGTTGTTTCACCTGTAAACTTGCTCTT
This sequence comes from Trachelipus rathkii, assembly GCA_015478945.1. Taxonomy (NCBI): domain Eukaryota; kingdom Metazoa; phylum Arthropoda; class Malacostraca; order Isopoda; family Trachelipodidae; genus Trachelipus; species Trachelipus rathkii. The sequence goes on along the minus strand of JABUQX010111951.1, from coordinate 11,333 downwards.
GTTGCACTTATTTCATTTGCGTTGTTTCAGCCTGTTAACTGCTCTTGTTTGCACTTTTTATTCGTTATTGTTTCGAAATGTTAACTGCTCTTGTTGTACTTTTCTTGCGTTGTTTCACCTGAAACTGCTCTTGTTGCACTCTTCCAATTCGCGTTGTTTCACCTGTAACTGCTCTTGTTTGACCCTTTTTCATTCGCGTTGTTTCACCATTAACTCTCCTGTTGCACTTTTTATTCGCGTTGTTTTCACCTGTAACTGTAATTTGCACTATCAATTCGCGTTTTGTTTACCTTAACTGCTCTTTTGCAGTTTTCATTCGCCCGATCGTAGTTTCACCTGTAACTGTAAATTTTGCACACTTTCATTCGTGTTGTTTCACCTGTAAGTAACTGCTCTTGTTAAACTTTTCATTCGCGGTTGTTTCACCAGTAACTGCTCTTGTTGTACTTTTCTGTGTTGTTTCACCAGTAACTGCTCTTTTTGCACTTTTTTCATTCGCGTTGCTTCACCAGTAACTGCTCTTGTTGCACTTTTCACTCGCGTTGTTTCACCTGTAACTACTGCCCTTGTTAATCTCTTTTATCCTCATGTTATTTCACCTGTAACTGCTCTTGTTGCACTTCTTCATTCGAGTTGTTTCACCTGTAACTGGTCTTGTGCATTTTTCATTCGCGTTGTTTCACCAGTAACTGTTCTTGTTGCACTTTCATTCGCGTTGTTTCACCAGTAACTGTTCTTGTTGCACTTTTCATTCGCGTTGTTTCACCAGTAACTGCTCTTGTTAAACTTTTCATTTGCGTTGTTTTACCTGTAACTGCTCTTGTTGCACTTTTAATTTTCGTTGGTTTCCACCTTGTAACCGTTAATGCTTATCATTCATCCGCGCTGTTGTTTCAACTGTAACTGTTAATGTTGCACTATTTATTCGCGTTGTTTCACCTGTAACTGTAAATGATGCACTTTTTATTCGCGTTGTTTCACTAGTAACTGCTCTTGTTGCACTTTTCATTCGCGTTGTTTCACCTGTAACTGCTCTTGTTGCACTTTCATTCGCGTTGTTTCACCTGTAACTGCTCTTGTTGCACTTTTCATTCGCGTTGTTTCACCTGTAACTGCTCTTGTTGCACTTTAATTCGCGTTGTTTCACCTGTAACTGTTAATGTTTCACTATTTATTCGCGTTGTTTCACCTGTAACTGTAAATGTTGCACTTTTTATTCGCGTTGTTTCACCAGTAGCTGCTCTTGTTGCACTTTTTATTCGCGTTGTTTTACCAGTAACTGCTCTTGTTGCACTTTTCATTCGCGTTGTTTCACCTGTAACTGCTCTTGTTGCACTTTTCATTCGCGTTGATTTACCAGTAACTTCTTTTTATTCGCGTTGTTTCACCTGTAACTGCTCTTTTTGAAATTTCATTCGCGTTGTTTCACCAGTAACTGCTCTTGTTGCACTTTTCATTCGCGTTGTTTCACTTGTAACTGCTCTTGTTGCACTTTTCATTCACGTTTTTTCACTAGTAACTGCTCTTGTTGCACTTTTCTTTCGCGCTGTTTCACCTGTAACTGCTCTTGTTGCATTTTTCATTTGCGTTGTTTCACCAGTAACTGCTCTTGTTGCACTTTTCATTCGCGTTGTTTCATCAGTAACTGCTCTTGTTGCACTTTTCATTTGCGTTGTTTCACCAGTAACTGCTCTTGTTGCACTTTTAATTCGCGTTGTTTCACCTGTAACTGATAATGTTGCACTATTTATTCGCGTTGTTTCACCTGTAATTGTAAATGTTGCACTTTTTATTCTCGTTGTTTTACCAGTAACTGCTCTTGTTGCACTTTTCATTCGCTATGTTTCACCTAGAATTTGTTCTTTGCACTTCTTTTCATTCGCGTTGTTTTTACCATTAACTGCCTTATTGCACTTTTCATTCGCGTTTTTTCACCAGTAACTGCTCTTTTGTTCTTCAATTTTTCATTCGCGTTGTTCATCTGTAACTGCTCTCGTTGCACTTTTTATTCGCTATGTTTCACCAGTAACTGTCCTTGTTGCACTTTTCATTCGCGTTGTTTCACCTTTAACTGCTCTTGTTGCACTTTTCATTCGCTTTGCTTCACCTGTACCTGCTCTTGTTGTACTTTTCATTCGCGTTGCTTCACCAGTAACTGCTCTTGTTTCACTTTTCATTCGCGTTGTCACCAGTAACTGCTCTTGTTGCACCTTTTTCAATTGCGTTGTTTCACCTGTAACTGTTAATGTTTCACTATTTCATTCGCGTTGTTTCAAATGTAACTGTAAATGTTGCACTTTTTATTCGCGTTGTTTCACCAGTAGCTCTCTTGTTGCACTTTTTATTCGGGTTGTTTTACCAGTAACTGCTCTGGACTTACCATTCGTGTTGTTTCACCTGTAACTGCTCTTTTGCACTTTCATTCGCGTTGTTTTACCAGTAACTGCTCTGTTGTAATCTTTTTCATTCGTGTTGTTTCGCCCACAGTGTAACTGCTCCTGTTTTATTTTTTTACTTCGCGTAGCTTCATTTGTAACTGCTCTTTGTTGCACTTTTTTATTCGCGTGCAGCCACCAGTAACTGCTCTTGTTGCTCTTTTCATTTGCGTTGTTTCACCCGTAACTGCTCTTTTGTTGCATCTCCCGTGACTGCGTTGTTTCACCATGTAACTGTTAATGTTGCACTATTTATTCGCGTTTTTTCACCTGTAACTGTAAATGTTGCACTTTTTATTCGCGTTGTTTCACCAGTAACTCTCTTGCTTCACTTTTTATTTGCGTTGTTTCACCTGTAACTGCTCTTGTTGCACTTTTCATTCGCGTTGTTTCACCAGTAACTGCTCTTGTTTGCACTTTTCATTTGCGTTGTTTCACCTGTAACTGCTCTTGTTGCACTTTCAATTCGCGTTGTTTCACCTGTAACTGTTGATGTTGCACTTTTCTTTCGCGTTGTTTCACCTGTAACTGTAAATGTTGCACTTTTCATTCGCGTTGTTTTACCAGTAACTGCTCTTGTTGCACTTTTCATTCGCGTTGTTTCACCAGTAACTGCTCTTGTTGCACTTTTCATTCGCGTTGTTTCACCTGTTACTGCTCTTGTTACACTTTTTATTCGCGTTGTTTCACCAGTAACTGTTCTTGTTGCACTTTTTATCCGCGTTGTTTCACCTGTAACTGCTCTTGTTGCACTTTTCATTCGCGTTGTTTCACCTGTAACTGCTCTTGTTGCACTTTTCATTCGCGTTGTTTCACCTGTAACTGCTCTTGTTGCACTTTTCAATTGCGTTGTTTCACCTGTAACTGCTCTTGTTGCACTTTCAATTCACGTTGTTTCACCTGTAACTTTTAATGTTGCACTATTCATTCGCGTTGTTTCACATGTAACTGTTAATGTTGCACTATTTATTCGCGTTGTTTCACCTGTAACTGTAAATTTTGCACTTTTCATTCGAGTTGTTTCACCTGTAACTGTAAATGTTGCACTTTTCATTCGCGTTGTTTCACCAGTAACTGTTCTTGTTGCACTTTTCATTCGCGTTGTTTCACCAGTTCTTGTTGCACTTTTCATTCGTGTTGTTTCAATTAGTAAGTAACTGTCTTGTTGCACTTTTCTATTCATGTGTTGTTTCACCTGTAATGCTCTTGTTGCACTTTTTATTCGCGTTGTTTCACCAGTAACTGCTCTTGTTGCACTTTTCATTCGCGTTGTTTCACCAGTAACTGCTCTTGTTGCACTTTTCATTCGCGTTGTTTCACCAGTAACTGTGCTTGTTGCACTTTTTATCCGCGTTGTTTCACCTGTAACTGCTCTTGTTGCACTTTTCATTCGAGTTGTTTCACCTGTAACTGTAAATAAGTTGTACCTTTTCATTCGCGTTGTTTCTCCGCCAGTAACTGCTCTTGTTAAACTTCTTTTCATTTGCGTTGTTTTACCTTGTAACTGCCTTTGTTGTAATCTTTAATCTGTTTCACCTGTAACTGGTTAATGTTGCACTATTCATTCGCGTTGTTTCACCTGTAACTGTTAATGTTGCACTATTTTTTCGCGTTGTTTCACCTGTAACTGTAAATGTTGCACTTTTTCATTCAAGTGTTGTTTCACCAGTAACTCTTCCTGTTGCACTTTCATTCATGTTGTTTCACCTGTAAATGCTCTTGTTGCATCGTTTTATTCAAGCAGCCTCACCAGCAACTGCTCTCCGGTTGCACTTTTCATTCGTTGTTTCTTCACCGACTGCTCTTGTTTCACTTTTCATTCGCGTTGTTTCACCAGTAACTGCTCTTGTTGCACTTTTCATTCGCGTTGTTTCACAAGTAACTGTTCTTGTTGCACTTTTCATTTGCGTTGTTTCACCTGTAACTGCTCTTGTTGCACTTTTAATTCGCGTTGTTTCACCTGTAACTGTTAATGTTGCACTATTTCTTTCGCGTTGTTTCACTCTGTAACTGTAAATGCTGTGCACTTCCTTTCTCTCATTCGTTGTTTCACCAGTAATCAGCTCTAGTTGCACTTTTCATTCAAGTGCTGTTCTCACCAGTATAACTGCCTCCTTGCTGCACTTCTTTTTATTCGCGTTGTTTCACCAGTAACTGCCCTTGTTTTGTTGCTCTTTTCATTCGCGTTGTTTCCCCTGTAACTGCTCTTTGTTGCACTTTTCATTTGCGTTGTTTTACCTGTAACCGTTAATGCTGGCAAATTATTTTATCCGCGTTAGCCTCACCCAGCAACTGTAAATGCTTGCACTTTTATTCGCGTTGTTCACCAGTAACTCTTATTGCACTTTTTATTCGCGCTGTTTCACCTGTAACTGCAAATGCTGCAATCTCCTTTTATCTCAAGTGTTGTTCACTCCTTTAACTGCTCTTTGTTGTGAATCTTTTCACTAGTGTTGTTTTCAAATTAGGTAGAACTGCTCTCTGTTTGTACTTGCCATCTCGCGTTATCTTACCAGTGTAACTGCTCTTGTTGCACTTCATTCAAGTGCTTGTTCCTTTCACCTGTCACTGCCTTGTCAAACACCCCTTTCTATTCAAGCAGCTGCTCCCAAATTCAAAGTAACCGTTCTTGCTGCTCTTTATCCATGCTGCCTCACCAGTAACTGTTCTTTGTCAGTAATTTTCATTCAAGTGCTTGTTTCCCACCAGGGTAACTGTTCTTGTGAGCAGAATTTTTCTCATCTGCGGCTAGTTTCACTAGTAATCTGTTTCCAGGAACTCTTCACTAAGTGCCAGCTTACTCCAACTGCCTTGTTGGGCACTGACTGCGTTGTTTCACCTGTAACTGTTAATGTTGCCCTATTCACTGCGTTGAGCCTCCACCTGTAACTGCTAATGCTGCACTATTTTTTCTAGTGTTGCTCACCTGTAACTGTAAATGTTGCACTTTTCATTCAAGTGCTTGTTTCAAATTCAGTAACTGCCTTTAAAGGATCTTTTCACCGCGTTGTTTCACCAGTGTGCAACTGCCTTGTTTCAATTTTTCATCTGCGTTGTCTCCACCAGTAACTGCTCTTGGGCTGTAACTTTTTCATCTGCGTTGTTTCACGCGAACTGTTCTTGTTGCACTCTCTTTCACCTGCGCTAGCCACCTGTGCAACTGCTCTTTGCTGCACCCTTGATCCAGCAGTTAAGAAACACCTGTGACCTAGTTAATGTTGCGCCATTTTTTTTCGCGTTGTTTCACCTTGTAACTGTAAATGTTGCACCCTTTCATTCTGCTGCTGCTCACCAGCAACCTGCCTTGCGCCTCCATCACTTCATTCGGGCAAGCTAGCCTCACCCTCACAGCAACCGGCCTTTGCTGCACTTTTATTCGCGTTGTTCTCACAAGTAACTGTTCTATTGCACTTTTTCATTTGCGGTTAGTACCACCTGTAACTGCCTTGTTGCACTTTAATCTTCGCAAGAAAGTCTCACCTGTAACGGGCATTGGTTTGAATATTTTTCTTGCGTTGTTTCTCCTTAAATTAATGTTGCAACTTTTCATTCATATATTTGAACTAGTAACTGCCTTATTATAATTATCATGTTTGTTTCTTTTAAATTGTAACTGCCTTGGTTAATTTTTTTTTCTTTGCGTTGTTTCAATTAGGTAACTGTTTCCTGAGCTTCACTTTTCATTCTTCATGTTGTTTCCACCTGTAGCTGCCTTGTTGCACTTTTTTTAATTCAAGTGCTGTGCCTCCACATGTAACCGCTAATGTTGCACCACGATCTGTAAGAGCCCACCTGTAACTAATGGTAAATTTTTATTCGCGTTGTTTCACCAGTAACCCTCTTTGCTTCAATTCTTTATTTTCGTGCTGCTTTCACCTGCAACTGCAAATGCTGCACTTTATTCGGTGTTGGTCGTTTCCTCACCTGTAACTGCTCTTGTTGTGCACTCTTCATTCAAGCAGTTGTTTCCACCTGTAAATGTTTTGTTGTAATTGGGTTTTATTAAGCTTTCACTAGGGGTAACTGCTTCTGAGCACTTATCTAAGAGCTCACCCAGTAACTGCTCTTGTTTCACTTTTCATTCAAGTGTTGTTTCACCAGGTAACTGCCTCCTTAAGTTGCACCCTTTCTCATCTCGCGCCAAAAAGCCTCTGACAGCAACTCTCTTCTTGCTCAATTTTTATTCGCGTTGTTCACCTGCAATCAATGTTGCACTTTATCTTCAAAAGTTAGCCTACCCCACCCGTTCTAAGTTAATCTTTTCTTATTTCCAGGTTGCTCACCAGTAACCGTTCTGTTAGTATCTTTATCCGCGTTGTTTCACCAGTAACTGCTTCGTTCAAAAATCTCTTTTCATTTGCGCAGCTTCACCTGTAGTTGTTTTGTTAGCACTTTTCATTCGGGCGTTGTTTCACCCAGTAACTGCTCCTTGTTAAACTTTTCAATTGTAAGAGTTTGACCTATAACTGCTCTTGTTGTACTAATTCACGTTGTTTCACCTGTAATTTTTAATGTTGCACTATTCATTCGCGTTGTTTCACATGTAACTGTTACGCTGTACTATTTATTCGTTGTTTTCCTCTCACCTAGTAATTGTAATTTTTGCACCCTTCATTCTGAGTTGTTTCACTTGTAACTGTAAATGCTGCACTTTTCTATTCGTGTTGTTTCACCAGTAACTGCTCTGCTGCACATTCTATCTAGTGTGTTGTTTCCCACCAGTAATCGCCTTGCTTTCAGCACCATTCGCGTTGCTTCACCTGTAACTGGTGGCTGTTTCTACCCTTCTTTTTATTCAGGCAGTGTTTCAACTTCAGAATTGCCTCCCTTTGCTGCACTTTATTCCGCGGTGCTATTCTTCCACCTTGTAAATGCCTGTTGTAACGCCTTACTCCAGCGCTTGCTTCTCTCAACCCAGAACTGCTCTTTGTTGTACTTTTCATTCGCGTTGAGTCTTCATGCCAGGTAACTGCTCTGTTTCACCTCTTTTCATTCGCGCTGTACCACCAGGCAACTGCTCTCCTGTTGCACTTTCTTTTCTCATTCAAGTAAGAGCCAAGTTAAGTAACTGTTCTTGTTGTATCTTTTCATTTGCGTTGTTTCACTTCAACTGCTCTTGTTGCACTTTTTAATTGCAAGTTGTTTTTAACACCCAACTGCCAATGTTGTACCATTTTTTCGCGTTGCTCACCTGTAATCGTGTTGCACTTTTCATTCGCGTTGAGCTTCAAATTCGTGCAACTGCCTTGTTAATCTCTTTCAGCTCCGCGCAGCCTCTACCAGCAACCTTGTTGCACTTTTATTCGCGTTGTTTCACCAGTAACTGCTCTTGTTTCACTTTTCATTCGCGTTCTTTCACCTGTAACTGCTCTTGTTGCACCTTTAATTGCGTTGCCTCCACCCGTAACTCGTTACTGCAAAACTAATATCTGGCGTTGCCTCACCCAACCGTAAATGTTGGCACTTTTATTCGCGTTGTTTCACCAGTAACTCTCTTGCTTCACTTTTATTCAGGTTATCACCTGTAACTGTAAATGTTGCACTTTTGCTCCAGAAGTTTCTTAATTGGTAATCAGTTTGTTTAAATTTTTTATCTTCGAAGAGCCACCGCAACTGTCTCCTTATTGCACTTTTTATCCGCGTTGTTTCACCAGTAACTGTTATGTTGCACTTTTCATTTGTGTTGTTTCACCTTGTAGCTGCCTTGTTGCACTTTCATTTCATAAAGTAGGTCACGTAACCGTTTCTCCAGCAACTCTTTCAATCAGTGTTGTTTCACCTGTAACTGCCCTTGTTGTACTTTTCATTCTCATGTTGTTTCACCTGTAACTTTTAATGTTGCACTATTCATTCGGCAAGGTTGTTTCACATGTAACTGTGCACTGTTAACGCCATTTTTAAGAGCCAAATTTGTAACTGTACCTTTGCACTTTCTATCTAGAGTTGTTTCACCTGTAATCAGGAATGTTGCACTTTTCATTCACGTTGGTTTCACCAGTAACTGTTCTTGTTGCACATTTCATTTGCGTTGTTTCAGCCAGTAACTGCTCTTGCTTGCACTTTTCATTTGCGTTGTTTCACCAGTAACTGCTCTTTTTGCACTTTTCATTCGCGTTGCTTCACCAGTAACTGCTCTTGTTGTACTGCTCTTTTCATTCGCGTTGTTTCACCAGTAACTGCCTTGTTTTACCTTTTCATCTGGGCAAGAGCCACCTGTAACTGCTCTTACACTTTAATCTCGCGTTGTTTCACCTGGGTAACCGTTAATGCTGTAACAATTCTATTCGTTGTTTCACCTGTAACTGCAATGTTGCACTTTATTCGCGCTGTTTCACCCAGTAACTCTAGCCTTTTATTCGCGTTGAAACATTAATTTGTAACTCCAGGGGAATGTTGCACTTCTTTATTCAGTGTTGAGCCACCTTAAAAACTGCTCTTGTTGAACTCTTTCATTCGCGCTATTCATCACCAGGTGCAACTGTTCTTAAGCTGACTTTTCATCCGCGTTGTTTCACCAATAACTGTTTGTTGCACTTTTCTTTCGCGTTGTTTCACCTTAACTGCTCTTTGTTGCAATCTCTTTATCTCAGTAGTTGCTTCTCCACCAGTAACTGCTCTGCTAGCACTTTCGTATCTGGTGTCCAGCGGCCAGTAATCAGTCTTTATTTTCGCAATCTCTCATCTCGCGTTGCTTTTCACCTGTTACCGGTTTTGTTGCAACTTTTATTCGCGTTGTTTCACCGTAACTGGGGTTCTGTTTTGTAATCCTTTATCCGCGTTGCTCAATTGTGCTAACCTCCTTGTTGCACTTTTCATTCGGGTTGTTTCACCTGTAACTGCTTTCGTGTTGCACTTTTTAATTCGCGCTTGTTTTCACCTGTAACTGTTAATGTTGCACTATTTATTCGCATGTTTCACATGTAACTGTTAATGTTGCACTATTTTTTCAGAGTTGTTTCACCTGTAACTGTAATTTTGCACTTTTCATCTTGAGTGCTGTTTCACCTGTAACTGCTCTTGTTGCCCTTTTCATTCGCGTTGTTTCACCAGTAACTGCTCTTTTGTTGCACATTTCCCCCCATTTCCAGGGTTGTTTCGCACTAGTAATCTGCTTTGTAGGTTGCATCTTTTCTTATCTTCGCAAGTTATACAGCTCACCAGGTAACTGTCTTTGTTGCACTTTTTCATTCAAGTGCTTGTTTCAATTGTGTAAGCAACTGCCTCTTTGGTTGCACTTTTCATTAACGTTGTTTCACCAGTAACTGCCTTGCCCTTTTCACTCTTCCATCTCGCAAGAGCCACCTGGTAACTGCCTTGGGCTTCGGCACTTTGAATCTGCGTTGTTTCACCTGTGGACCAGCATTGTTGCACTTATTTATTCAGCGTTGTTCTCACCTGTAACTGCAACGTACACTTTTATTCGGGCGCTGTTTCACCAGTAACCCTTAGTTTACTCTTATTCTCCCGCTGTTGAGCTGCATTCTGTGAACTGTAGCTGTGTTGTAATTTTATCAGGTTGTTTCACCTGTAACTGTTCTTGCTGAACTTCATCTCGCGTTGCTTCACCAAAGCAACTTGTTTTTATGTTAATTTTTTCTTGCTTTAAATAATCCTGCTCTTTTGCTGCACTTTCTTCTTCGCGTTGCCACCTTTAATCAAGTTTCCTTATTGTACTTTTCATTCAAGTGTTGTTCACCCAGTAACTGCCTTAAGTTGCACTCTTCATTCGCGTTGTTTTCACCAGTAACTGCTCTTGTTGCACTTTATATTCGCGTTTCACCTGTTACTGCTCTTGTTGCACTTCTTATTCGCGTTGTTTCACTAGTAACTGTTCTTGTTGCACTTTTATCCGCGGTTGCCTCCACCAGCAACTGCTCTTGCTGCACCCTCATTTCCAAGTGCTGTTTCCTTACCAGTAGCCATGCTCTTTTGCACTTCTTTCTATTCGGTGTTAGCCACCAGTAACTGCTCTTGTTAAACTTTTCAATTGCGTTTGTTTCACTTGTAACTGCTCTTGTTGCACTTTCAATTCACGTTGTTTCACCTGTAACTTTTAAATGTTGCACTATTCATTCGCGTTGTTTCACCTGTAACTGCTCTTGTTGCACTATTTATTCGCGTTGTTTCACCTGTAAACTTCGTGCAATTGGCACTTTCTTTTCATCTTCGAGTTGCTCACCTGCAACTGTAACGCCGTAACGCCGATTCAGGCGAGCCTTAAATTCAGTAACCGTTCTTGTTACTCATCCGTTGTTTCACCAGTAACTGTTCTTGTTGCACTTTTTGTATTCAAGTGCTTAGGTTTCATATCTTGATATGTGTTAATACTTTATTCCTCGTTTTGTTTTTACCTGTAATTTTGCTAATTTTCAGTTTAATTATTGTCATTCCAGTAACCAGCAATAAAGGCACAACTCATCTCAAGCTCACCTGGTAACTTAATGTTGCAATTATTTTTCCAGCGTTGTTTCACCTGTAACTGTAAATGCTGCAGTCTTTCATTCGTAAGTGAGCCACCCAGTAACTGCTCGGGAGCAATTCATTCGCGTGCTACTTCACCTTGTAAATGCTCTTGTTGCACGTTTTATTCGCGTTGTTTCACCAGTAACTGCTCTTGTTGCACTTTTCATTCGCGTTGTTTCACCAGTAACTGCTCTTGTCTCGATTTAATTTCTATCTCGTTGTTTCACCTCTAACTGCTTTGTTGCACTTTTCATTCGCGCTGTTTCACAAGTAACCGTTCTGCTGGGCACTTTCATTTGCGTTGCTCACCTGTAACTGCTCTTTGTTGCATCTTTAATTCATGTTGTTTCACCTGGTAGCGGCGCACGAAAACGCGAGGCAGCCACGACAAATGCGAAAACGGTTAAACAATTTAATCTGAACGAAGTAATATCA
>JABUQX010111950.1:0-29493 GCA_015478945.1 Trachelipus rathkii | reverse complement strand
ATAATAAATAATAATAATAATAATAATAATAATAATAATAATAATAATAATAATTAATAATAATAATAATAATAATAATAAGAATATGAATAATAATAATAATAATAATATGAATAATAATAATAATAATATGAATAATAATAATAATAATAATAATAATAATTTTATTCTTTAAACGACACCGGTAAGTCAGATCACTGTTCCTTTAATTATAATATAAAACGAATCATAAAATGCAAAGAAGCACTTTCTTTAATAAAAAGTAAAGAAAATTACACCCAATGATAAAAAAAAAATAACTAATAACAAAATAAATTAATAATTTTACCGAAAAAAAAATAATAATATTGAAAAGGATCACACACAAAAATTACATTTCGATCAAAAAAACGCCGAAAAAAAAGAGAGCCCAAAATATCAAACCTCCTCACCTAACAGAATCCGTAGCCGACAAAACGTCTGACAGAAACACCGAGAAACGGCGCTGCTTCTACGCACTTCTAGCCGCTTTTTCGATGCAAGCAAAATTCACCTTTATGGAAATACGATGACGCCATTCGCCGACCAACCGCTACTAGCTGAGCTGAGCCGAGTCGAGCCGAGCCACGCAGACAGCAGACACTCACTCACTCTCACTCACTCACGCACTTACACATTGTTAACGTTCACGCAACACGAAACACGCATTTCGACATTTACACGATTTAATATACAGGTACGTAGAGAGCTGTTGTGGAATGCAATATTTCAAACTGAATTACAATTGGATATTGAAAATTAATATATATTAAACCGTTTTCGTCACTTATTTTAAAAATAAAGACGATAACTCGGATCTATAAATAAAAATTTAAAGGTATAATCTTTATAATATAATTAATCTCTCTCTCTCTCTCTCTCTCTCTCTCTCTCTCTCTCTCTCTCTCTCTCTCTCTCTCTCTCTCTCTCTCTCTCTCTCTCTCTCTCTCTCTCTCTCTCTCTCTCTCTCTCTCTCTCTCTCTCTCTCTCTCTCTTTCTCCTCTCTCTCTCTCTCTCTCTCTCTCTCTCTCTCGCTCTATCCCTCTCTCTCTCTCTCTCTCTCGTTCCGGTACTTCGTTCAATCAAGTGAACCGTTTTCATATTTATATTGAAACGGGATGGCTATTTTTCATTGTGCCTTCAATATATATATATATATATATATATATATATTTATATATATATATATATATATATATATATATATATATATATATATATATATATATATATATATATATATATATATATATATATATATATATATATCTTATATATATATATATATATATATATATATATATATATATATATATATATATATTTTTATTTATATATATATATATATATATATATATATATATATATATATATATATATATATATATATATATATATATATATATATATATATATATATATATATATATATATATATATATATATATATGTCTTTATAACTAATATATATATATATATACTCTTTAATATTATATATATATATATATATATAATCTCATTAGTTGTAATCAAATAAAAGAATGACAATCGTGGGGGGCCCGAAGCATCAGTGAGAAAAATATATATAAAAAATATATTCAAATTTATGCCTGATCTTAAAATATACTCTACCTGACGTCAATTATCTTACAGTACACTAAGAAGGACCCATTCTCTTTCATCGGTGAAGGTTTTTTTTTTTTTTTTCACCTTGTGACTTTGTTTTGTGTGTGTATATGTGTGTTCGTTTGACGCGCGCCGACAAACGGAACTAAATATCTCGATGACTTTTCAAATACGTTCACATAGACTGATATTATATATATATATATATATATATATATATATATATATATATATATATATATAGATAGATATATAGAGAGATATATATATATATAATATATATATATATATATATATATATATATATATATATATATATATATATATATATATATATATATATATATATATATATAGATAGATAGATAGATAGATAGATAGATAGATAAGCTATATATTTGAGTGTGTGTGTGTGTGTATACGAAATTTTACAGTTATAACTTTACAAAATAAATAAATCATGAAAAACGCACTTAACACTCAACAAACTTCAACGTACGGTAAGTATAATTAAGAAGGACCAACTTTAACACAAGGAGAGATGCATCTCTGCTTCTCGTCATAAACGAAAAGAATTGTCAATTCGCGCCCGTAATCTACCCTGTACATCCGGGCTTTTGTGGATTTCTCAGAAGCTCGTTTCTACAGGTATCTTGCGGGGGGGAAGAAGCTGCTCTTTTCACCCCTACCCCCAGACACCAGAAGAAGAAGTCAAAAATTTTGGAGAAGATGAAGCTGAGGAGGTGCACAGCTCTTGGCATGTTTTATTAATGTTTACAATTAAAGTGTGTATATAATTCATATTATTTTGTATTATTTGTTTAATATAAATTTTTATTAATTACTTATCTATACAATAACTTAAATACCAAACTCTAACAATATTTTTTTCTCATTTTCAAGATGTGTTTAAAAGACTTGGTAATTATTATTATTATTATTATTATTATTATTATATTATTATTATTATTATTATTATTATTATTATTATTATTATTATTATTTATTATGATTACTAATCTATTATGCTTGTCTTTCAGAGATTCATGTATTATTACTAGTATTTAACTATTATATTATTATTATTATTATTATTATTATTATTATTATTATTATTATTATTATTATTATTATTATTATTATTATTATTATTATTATTATTATTATTATTATTATTATTATTATTATTATTATTATTATTATTATTATTTTTATTATTTTTATTTATTATTATATTATTTTATAGTATTATTAATTATTATTATATTATTATTAGTTTCTTTTATAATGTTTTAGTTAGGCTCTTACCATTTATTATTATACATTATTTTTATTGATGTCGTTTTATAACAAATCACTCTTATCTATAGAGTCATTATTTCCTATTTTTTTATTATATTATTATTATTATTATTATTGATATTATTATTAATTAATTATATTTATTATTATTATTATTATTTTATATTTATTATTATTTTTATTTTATTTTTTAGATTATTAATTATTATTATTATTTTATTATTATATTATTATTATATATTATTATTATATATTTTTATATTATTATTAATATTATTGTTTAATTCAGAAATAATTTCCTCAATTCCATTTTATTGAGTTCAATTTCATTAGTAACATGTTTATGACATTTTACTCTATATTTATATAGATATATTTTATCAATATTATGCTGTACAGAAAGTGAAAAAAATTGGAATATTGAGTGCAGATTATATATATATATATATATATATAATATATATAATTACTATTATAATATTTATTATTATACTTATAATACTATATATTTATATTAATAATATATACATAAATATATGGAATATATATAATATTTACTTATACTATATATTATATATATAGTGTGAGTTATATATATACTATATATATATATATAAATATATATATAATATATATATATATATATACTATATAATATATATAGATATTATATATATGTATATATATATATATAATATATATATATATATAATATTATATATATATATATATATATAAATATATAATAATATATAATATATAATAATATTTAATACTACATATACATATATATATATACTTATATATATAATATATCTACGTAGAAATACTATATATACTTAATATCAACTGCTACACCATCTTACTAATATATATATATATATACTATAATAATATACTATATATCATCTATTTATATATATATATTACAATATTATATACCAGTTATATATATATATTATATATATACTATATATATAATAGTAATATATATATATATATATATATATATATATTATATACTATAGAATATATTATATATATATTTATAGATAATATATATATATCTGTACTATAGGTATACTATATATATATAGTATTTATATATAATATATCACTTTAATAAATATAACTATTATATATATATTTATATATATTAATTTATATACAAATTATATATATATACTAGTATATATACCTATAGTACCATAGATATATATTCTACATATATCTACATCAAATATACTTAGTATATATATAAATATATATATATCTATATATAGATATTATAGATTAGATCTTAATAAGGCACTTATATTATATAGATTAGCGTCTTCTAGACTTATATAATATATAATATACTAGCATCCAATCACTCCCATCGCTCTTCCTCTGTACACCATCATAGCTTATCAATTTAATAATAACTATAGCATCTACAATTCATCTATATACGCTACCTTATTATCTATATCCATCATCTATAATATATATATTCCTATATATGTGTGTGTGTGTGCGCTTGTGTGTGTGTGATTGTGGAGTGTGTGTGTGTGACTATATGATTTCCTTGTTACTACAATCTTTCATTATCCTAACTTGTTAATAATACATTTACAATTGATTTTACATTTCATATGTAAGCTAACATATCGTATTCAATATCCACTAAATATGATGCAGATATACGGTAACCATACAACATCCTCACAGACCCCTGACCAACTTTAATTTCCTTTTAAATACTGTCAATAAAGGAAATAAATTATAAATTTATTTCTTTTATTTAAAATTAATTTAAAATAAATTACTTTAATAAAGATATCGATGTATTCAGTACACATAGGCTAAAATCTAGTCCGCCTTGCCTGAGTTGATTATTATATTATTATTATTATTATTATCTATTATTATGTATTTACTTCTCCTATATTGATTAATTCATTATTATCGATTATTATATTATATGATTCTCATCTCATTATTATTATTATTATCATTATTATTATCTATTATATTATTATTAATTCATCTATTCATTCAATTACCTTATTCCATTTAATGTCTATTTGTATTTTTAGTTATGATTTTTGACTTTTTATTTTATTTTTATTATTGGTATTATTATAATTATGATTATTATATTATTAATTATTATATATATTACTTATTATTAATTGTATTATTATTATTATTCATTATCTAATTATTAATTGTTATTGTTACATATATATTATATATTCTTCATTTACATTATTATTCATTATCATTATTATTATTATTCATTATTCATTTATTATTATTATATTATTATTATATATTCATTATTATTATATATTTATTATATATTATTCCTTATTTTATTTTTCACTTATTATATCAATTCCCATTATTATTACTTATTATTATTATTCACTTACATATTTATCAATTATTACTTCCATATATTTTAATTCTAGAATGAACAAATAAAAATTTCCTCATTCCCCATCTCTTTATTGAGTCCTCCTGAACTTTCTATATAAGCATCGTTCCCTATGACCATTTTACTCTATATTGATATAATCATATCTTTCATCCGACAATATTATCGCAGTACAAGAAAAGGTGAACAATAATCTTGAAATTGAGGTGGGCAGATCCCTAACACGCTATATACCGCATACCTCAGTATATACGCCCTTATATTATTACTATAGCACTACATCGAGTATATTACTAAGCTATCATGTCATTCACATATCTTTAATATAATATTATATATAACGTATCATCACAGACGCTTAAATATATATATTATAACTTATCTCATTATCATAGATCTACATTATTACATATATGATATACAGTACCATATATATAATAACTAGCTATAATACTATACTACTATATTACTATATAATCACCTTATATTACGTATACATATATACTATACTACTATATCTATACTTATACTCACCTATAATATATTATATAGTATATAAACTATATTATAGATATATATATATACTATATAGTATATACCATCACTAATATATATTATACTTGACCTATACGATATACTTATATCTTATATACTCTAATATAGTACTATATATATTATATAGCTCATATATAATATATATACCTATATATATACTCATACTATATATATACCGCGCATATATTATAACGCGTTTATATACCTGTCCTACTATATTATATACTATCGATACTAATAATAATATACCACGTACTATATAGTACATGTGCCATATATATTAGTACCTACTATGTTAGATATAAGTATCTATATATATAATTATATACCTATATATAATATACCTATACATAGTCACTATAATACCTATATAATATTATAGTATATACATATAATACATACTACTAACTATATTATATATATCTATTAATAGATAATATCATACTATATTACTATATATACAGTATATTATTCATATACTATATATATATATATACTTTCATACTTATATATATAGAAGTATATACTCTTTATTATATATTATAATATATATTTATTATATATAAGTATTATACTACTATATATATATATATTATATATAAGTATATATATATAAGTATATATATAATATATATATATATATATATATATATAATATATATTAACATATATAAATATATATATACCTATAGTATTATATATATATATATATATATATATAATTACCCATATTATACCTACTATATGACACTATTATGGGATATCAAAACCCCAAAGCAGGTGAATATATCACTGTATATAGATATATATAATATATATAACTATAATACATTATATATTTATATATATAGTATATATATATATGTAATATTAGCTACTGATATAATACTATGACTAGCCTATATTATAATACTATATGATATATAATGTGGTGTGCTGGGTGGTGTGTGCTGACTGTGTGTGATGTGTGTGTGTGGAAAGGATTGTGTCTTTTCCTCGTTCATCCTACCACATCCTAAGAAATTTCTTAACTATGTATATAAGATTAATGTACATTCAATAAGTGTGTTACAGTTATGATAACATATTATTATAAATAATAGCAATTAATAATAATCTTAAGAAATTAATTTCCTTTTAAATATGTAATAAGAAATAAAATAAATTATTTTCTTTTTAATTTAATAAAAAAATATATTTTAAATAAAGATTGATGTTTAACACATAATAAAATATCCCTGACATTATTATTATTATTATTATTATATTTGTTTTATTATTTCCACTTATTATTATTGATTATTTGCTATTTTTAACACATAATTAATATATTTGATTACGTTATTATTATTATTATTATTATTATTATTATTATTATTATTATTATTATTATTATTATTATTACATTTATTATTATTTTTATTATTATTATTATTATATATTATTATTATTATCTTATTTACCATTATTATTAATATATTTTATTATTATTCCATTACTTACCTTGTGATTACTATTTTATGATGTATATTATTCTCACTAAATTTGAATATTTTAATATTAACCAAACCAATTTTATAGTACGACGTTTGACGGTCAATTATTTTCAAGAAGCTTTTACAATGTCCTATTCATTCACTTCTAATTAACAACAATTACCATTGCAATTACTCGCTGTTATGCTGCCTCTGATTACCCTACAGGTCACAGTGAGGAACGAGTGAATAACAGAGCTCTAGGCTTACCCTCATTTTAAATAATTTAAAAACTGTTTAAAACTTAAAAACTCGTCGCGGCACAGTCCAAAAGGATTACCAGATGAAGGAACTTTGGCTCATTTAAAAAAAAAAAAAAAAATCTATTTTTTTTCTAATTTTAAATTTCGCTTATTTATTATGTCTATTATTTTAGTTAAAATTAAAATTTGATCATAATTGTCTCCACAAAATAAAAAAATTATGTTTTCCTTTTACTTAGGTGTCTATGACCTTACAGTATCTACTCACGGTTATACTACTACTCGCATATCGTCTATACTACTATGATACCTACTATTATACTATACATATATAGTACGCCTCATATAACACGTAGCATACGTAAGGCAGATATACTCACCATCACTCGCTACACCCTACTCACTATATACCTACTATACTACTACTCATCATATCTATATATATATTCCGTACTACTACTACTCATATTATACGTCATACATATCACATACTATATACGTATCCTCCTACTAGCCTCAGGTATACTATCATACATTATATAAACCATACTACCTAATTATACTCATATATATTACTACTTATTGATATATCAGTAGTACGTATATCACTAACTATACCATCATTATGTACTTTATTAAGTTAGTATATTACTAATATTATATGTATATATATTACTTCATATATATATCGATCATTAACTATTATTATACTATCAGTATATAATACATCTCATCCTACTATAATAACTATACTACTTTAGCTTATATACTATATATGATATCTATATACACTTATATATATATATACATATTATATACATATATATACAGATTATATATACTACTATATATATACCCCTCACTAAATTACTACATATCCTCATAAAACCTACTGATACTATATTTATGATATATATAATATATATATTATAATACATATATATATATATATAATATAACATATCAGATCATACTATACTATCTCTATGGTATATATACTAGTATACGTCACACATTACCACACTTATTACATCCACTTACCTCATATCCACCTACTTCAGTCTACTCGCCCTATACTACCTATAATCATACTCACACGCTACGCCTAGCCCTATCCCATAATATAACCCCCTACTACTAGCCTATCTCACGTCTACACACCTTGACCGCTCTTCCTCCACCTTATCACTATTCACTACATATTCGCTCATATTATATTCTCTCTAAATTTGGTTTTTAGATCAGTTAAGGCTCATGATACACTTACTCCTTCCTCCTAGATATATGCTTTTTCGGCTGAGAAAGATTGGGAAAGCATTATGTACACTATAGCCTCGACTTCACTATACTCAGACACTACAGATACCTTATAACTCATCATCATATCACTTACTATATAATACTAAATCTACTAATACCTATATATATGCTATATCATATATACATAATATATCTATATTACTATTATTAACTATATAATAATATACTATAATACTACATACCATTCTATACTATTTTTTGCTATGCGATATTATTTAATATATATATATTATACCTAATTATATATACTATACTATATACTACTTATCATCATATGATTGAATCTTCGAGAAAATTCTTACACTAATGCGTTTAAATATCTAAAGACCCGAAAACACAACTAAAGATGAAATTAATCATACACACTTACCCAATTCCATATGCGAATGTCCTCTTAAATGCGTCATCAAAAATAAAAATTCTTGCATTTTACAATGTTTTTCTTTCCTCATTCTTTCCCTGTTATTCTAATATACTTCTAGCAAATTGTAATTTCTAGCCTTTTATTCAAGGCGTCAGGTAGTTATGAATAAGTATACCAATGATATCTACCATAATAACTATATAGCGTTATTACATCAAAATTACTACTACTATCAACACTATATCAGGTTTAGGCCTTACACCTATACCGTACACTCTCATATATACCGACTAATTATATCATACATACTCGACGCTATATATATATTACTATCTTATATACCTATATATATTATATATAGTCACATCAATCTGCGTCTGGGCCTCTTTTTTTTTCGACTATCTGCTCTATACATCTACTTGTCTACACCTATTGTCGTCCTTCCCCAGCTGCACGGTCCTACGCCACACCTTAGCCCCCGAGGTTATCTTCGGGACTAGCAGAAGTGTCGGTATATACAGCTATATAGTCCGACGTTATCACTAAGATCATCAGTAATACTACAACCTATATATCCCTCGAGTGTACTTAATTTATATACTACACCTCTCAGCTACCGCATCACTCATATCTACTATATATATATACATACTCCGCCTATCTAGTTACCTTATATATATTATACTCATCTATAATTATATCATATCAACTATATAACAAAACTTAATGACCCACGAAGAAACATTAAATTTAAATTAAAAAGAAGTTATGCCTTTCAACACTAGTATATTATCATCAAACTTCGAATTTAAAAAAATATTAAAAGATTAAAATAGTAAAAGAAACATGTAAATTCTGCTACAGAAAAACACTGTTCCACCACCCCATCCTTCTCCACTCCATACACCCTTCTTCTCCTTCCCCTGCTTCGCGTGATTGTCGCCGCGATATAAACTTCATTCTTAAACCAACTAAAATAAATATAACAAAGTTATTTTGTGATGGAAATCAAAAGTCTTTCCGTTCAAGACTGGCGTGCGAGAATAATAATCACACAGAGAAACCTCCTCTCAAAAATATAAAAACCAATCAAAAAATTTTTTTATTGAATAGAAAATGATCAATAAGAGGAAAAAATTTGACATCAATAAAACAAATTAAATATAATTACAAAATACTTTCATGCGTAATAACAGGAAAAAAAACAAATAAAAAAAACACGATGATAAAAATTATATCCAAAATACATTAAAAAATAACCTGAAGATAATAAAATTTACATTTATAAAAATCTTTATATTAAAAAGGAAAAAAAATTGTGAATAGTAATAAAGATAAAGAGGAAAATATATGACAATATTTAAAATTATCTACTAAAAAAAATAAAAATAAATAATCACAAAATAATTATAAAATTTTATTTAACCTTTTAATTTCATACTGCGGTGAGTATTTGTTGAAGTAATTACAGTATGATATTATATATACTATATATATAACATATAATAGTTTATATATATAGACTATTATATATAGTATATATATATATATATTTCTAATACGTATTATCTATATATGATACAAGATACTATATATAGTATACTATATTATCCTCAACCTATCATACTATATATATACTAAATACTATATATCATATAATATATGAATATATATATTACATATATACTCCTATACTACTACGTAATACTATATATAGTAATGTTCCACTATACATTAATTCCATTAGAATACATGTAAAATAACCATAACGTGTGAGTCAATCTGGGGTCTTGAGGCGTAGACAGAGAAACCGTATAGACAATGGAAAGGCAGCACAACGACTTTAAGGCTTTCAAAAGAACAGTTCTTTAATCACCCGATAGTGAAAGGAGAGCGATGAGGAATTCAGCGAATAGGAGAGGTTGAAGACAAGTCATGATTCATGAAAAGATGCGTGTATTGCTCTATAAAAAAAACCTAGACTCTACCTTCCTATAGGTGTTTTCCGAGGTTCCCATAAAGTTGAGATGCATCTCCAAATAAAATAAAAAATTCTCGCCTTACAAAATAGCAACGCCACTGCGGACGTTGCGAAGAAGTTGTAATTAAACCCCAGAAGACAACCTCTTAGTTAAGGCTTTATCTAGCGAGAGGAAACCAATTCATTCTTGAAGGAAAGATCACGTGGAAGGGAATGATACATTTGGCTTACTATGATATAGGAAAGTTTATTTGTTCCAAGATGTATTCGTGTGGAAAATTTACGTTCTACCAAGGTACATTTGATCAATAGATTTAAAGTTTTGAAACCACACCATTATTATTTTCTGCTACATTTTATTTGTATATATATAAACCTTCTGCTTCAAGCCATCCTTCTAGACTTTATTACTTCTATTATGCAGAATGCTCTCCCAAAATTGCACAAAAAGAAAATATGAAAGATGGAATCATTCGACATAACATTCAAGAAGCTGTCAATGAAGCTAAACGATTAGAAGTACTTACATTGAAAGCTAGAGTGATCGAGTGGTACAACAAACCACTACATTTAGAACGCAAATCTGATGACCTCGATCTTTAAAGTTTATGAACGCAAGCTCTCTAAACATGATATATCACTAAAGAGCTAACCCGTGAACTATCATGGCGTAGCGAATGGGGGACGATCCGCCCCAGGCACACAAGTTTTTTGGGGAGCAATCAATATAAGTAATAAGCTATATATATAATATATTATATTATATATCATATATCTACAGAATAATACCTATATATATATATATCACCGCTATATAAATATATAATAATATTATACTATATAATATATTATACCTATCTATAACATATTATATATCTATATAGTATATATATATATATATAATAATATATATAATATTTCAAATATAATACTATATATATATACTATATATATATATATATATTATATATAATATAGTATACAGGACTTATTATATAGTAACACTATTAATTAACATCTCAACTACCTATATTATATAATAATTATTATATATATATATAGTATATTAGTAATATAAATAATTAATATAATATATATATATATAATAATAATATATAATATATATAATATATATAATATTATATATATATATACTTATGTACTATATATATAGCTATTATATATATATATATATATCATATTTATGATAATATATTATATATATATTATACCAAATATCTATACTATATTAGTGACTATTATATACTATATATACTATATATATAATTTATTAAATATATAGTATATATTCCTATATATAATATATTATATATATATAATATATATAATGTCTATATATCATTATATAATATTTATACAACATTACTTTTGTCAAATTCCTCATTGTGCGCGCGGGCCGATGAGATATATAGTGTCAGTCCTGAAGCTAAAACTAATTGTGCGAATGTGTCTAGTTTTGTTATATTTAAAAGTATTTAATTTATTTCATATATTTTTTTATACAGACAATAATTAAATACGGGTTATTTTATCACTTATATAGGATAGCCACTACTTGGTCTTTTATTCAAAGAAACTATATAACAAGGAGGATATAAAATAGAACAAGGTAAAAATTATCGTTAGTTGGGGTAGTTTACAAAATTGTGATGGAAATAAATGTATCATAATTCATACATTTACTGTTTATAGTCATAAAATTTTGTATGCGTCTCTTCCCAGTGCTTACTGGTCAAAGGGTGAAGTGTTTGATTGAAACCTGCTGGAGCGCAAGGCACGAAGCAGTGTCGGCATTGAAGAACCACTTTTCCGATATCCTGGACGTACTGGAGAAACTCGCTAGCGATACAAGCGAGAACTTGGCGACAAGATCAGAAGCTGGATTGTTGCTGAAAGAGCTGCACTCATTCTCGTTTCTGTGCTATCTTGAGTTCTTGAAGATGTCAACGATGCCCAAAAGTATTTGCAAACCAAAGGGTTAAATGTCTAGCAATGTGCAACCAAGATTCGTGCTTTTCAAGGGTTTCTGATAGGCAACACTGATAGTTTCTTTGACAACGTATTCAGCTATGCAAAGAAGCTTTGTGATCACCTTTCAATTGACTTGAAGCCTCGTCGGAGCAAAATTCGGAATGCTATTTTCGGAAACGGATTCCAGGGTGCAGTACTGTCTTACGAAGACGAATTGCGACGAAAAATATACACATCACTTGACAGAATAATACATGAGATGACGTCAAGATTTCAGCAGCTTCAGGATTTAAGTGAGAAGTTTTCGTTTCTGACGCATTCGAAGTTGTTAGATCCTCAGTATGGTCGTGATTTGGGTAGAGCCCATGACGAGATTGTTCAGGCAGAATTTTTGGTGGAGAGACAACGCCTACAGCAGTTCATCTGCGCTTCCGATAGACACAAAAGCCTTACGAAGGAAGGACAACAGGAGCTTCCTGCTTTATCCATGAGTTCAGTCTCGGCATTTCGGTCCCAAATATTGTGATAATGCTGCGCTTGTTTTTAACTCTAGCAATCAGTGTGACAAGTTGTGAAAGAAACTTTTCGAAGTTAAAACTTGTCAAAATTTAGCTTCGTTCCGACTATGACTCAGCTTAGGTTGTCAAATTTGGCTATATTGTCAATCGAGCAGACAATGACCAACCGATTGAGCTTTGATGAAGCTATCCAAGATTTCGCTGCTCGAAAGGCTCAAATGATTTCTCTGTGAGTTCTTGAATTTCTTTTTTGGTCTGCGTAAAAATGGCATTATCGTTCCAAAGCTTTGCATTCTATGGTAAATTAATATTTACTAAATTTCTTTCTAATAAAAGTAATTGTTGGAAGTTAAACCTTTTTTATGCAGTCTTTTTTCATAAAGAATAAACTGTTGATTATTTTTAAATAGTTTAATTCATGTATGAGAATTGAAGAGAACCGTATTTCCTCATCGCAAAAGCATGATTATTATTATTATAAGGTTTATTATATGGGGCAGCCGTTCGAGGTTCCGCCCTGGACATTACCGAGGCTCGAGAGTGAAACTTAAGAGAAGGTTATGGCACAGTGAGAAGTATGAATGCTGAAAGAATAAAGTTTAGAAGTCAAAACTTCGTGCCAAGCACTTTCGATATCTTTACATATATTCATCTCTGCAGAAAAACATTCTCCGAGATACACAGTACTAAGAATCAGGGCGAAAATGAGATTACTAGCCTAGAGTTCCTTATGAAAACATACTATTGATTTGAATTTATATCAGAAATAATAAAATGTTTCCATTTTATTATTTCAGAAGCTTTAGAAAGAATAGAGGTAAAATGCAATAGGACGATATGTAAAAGTTTAAAAGTGGTCGCTATATTTCTGACACAAGTTGAATGAGCGTATGACTCCAGCAGAAAGGATATGCCGAGTTAATTGACAGAGATGAAGCTACTTTCAAAGTGTGACTTAAGCTAGGAAACACAAGTCTTGACAGTGAGTATTAAGCTCAGATAAGACAAAACACATCTTTCGGAGAAATTACAGCTAGAGGAATAACACCGGGATGATCTAAAGTAGAATTAAAGGCAAAAGCTTGAACGAAAAGTTCAGCTTTATTTGAATGTTGAATAGCTTGGGAACCGTTGGAAGAAACAAAGTTGTCATTTTTAACAAGATATCAAAATGACCGGAAGAAGAAAAAGAAAACGTAAAGATCATTTTAAGAGTTAAAGAGAAGAGGAGAAAAAGAGTTTTCACAATTTAGGTATGAATATAATTAGAATGAGTTTATTGAATTTAATGTGAAAATGAAAGTAATTCCTGAAGGCCTTATACCTTTGTCGAATAGCACAAGAACATTCCGAGTTAAAACAAGATTAATTTGTTTAAGTTGATAGGAAAGAAAATGGAATTTATACCTTTAGAGAAGAAAGCATCACCTCGGTCAATTTTTATGAACACTCCTAGGTACCACTCACATCAAAGCAATAATTATTCCAAGTTATGTTAAAGAAATACGACCGCAAGCAACAAAAATTTGCAACAGCAGAACGTCTCCTCGTCTAAGCCAAGGTCGTTCTTGCGGAAGACTTAAATATATAGAGCAAGATAAAGATATGAGAAGGTGGTCGGAGGAATCACTAGGAGGAAATTAATTAATAGTTTAAGGTGTAAGGTTAGAGGGTATGAAGAAGCATAGTATAACGGATTAATATCCAAGATGATCAGAGAAACGGCTAGGAAAATGCACTAAATGTTCGCGTCTATTATTTATAAAGAATTTAAGTGGACTCTCCAGACGCATCTTCAGACCTAGATAAAAGTCTTTGTTTAGAAAAATAAACTCCTCTAGGAGAAAGATTTCAGGAAGGTGAAAGACTAGGGAATATGCTCCTTTTTGAAGGTTAAATTGAAGAATAAATAATAAAGGAGGGTCAGTAGTCATAGAAGAAAAATAAACAGTACAAATGGATTTAATTATAGACTGACAAATTTAAACAAAGTCAAAGGAAAATATACCAAGACAAGTTCAAAACGCAAATGGTAAAATAATTCCTAAGACAAATTCAAAACGCCAAAGGTTAAATATTCGCCAAGACAAAGTCAAGCTAAAGGAAATATTCCTCTTGAATAGCTTCAAATCCAAAGATAAATAACAATCCAAGCAAAGTTCAAAGCCCAAAGGTAAAATATTCCCAAGGACCAAAGTTCGAAGTCAAGGGTAAAATATCCCAAGAAAAATTGTCGAATATCCACGCCAGCAACTATATCCAAAGACCAAAGTTTAAAGTCCTCAAGGCTAAAATATTCCCAAGGATTTCAAATTAGAAATAAACGGGAGAACAGAAATATATTATTAGCACTCATTATAAGATATTGTTGATAAAGATGTTATAAATTAATTTGTTGAACCAGCTTAGCTATATTTCATACGGAGATTGGATTTAACTCCTCTTCTTCGGGTGCCACAGCAGAATATCGACAAGAAAATGTGAACACAGAAAGCAAGCAGGTTTTTAAAACATTTTTAAAGATGTCTATGTATATTTATGTTTTGTTAGAACATCAAATGGCTGAGAGAATATAATGGTAACAGAGAATAATAATAAAATGGTACAATCAACAATAATATTAACAATAAAATAAAAGTAATTAAAAAATCATAATATTGGATAGTAATAAAAAAGTCAATAATAATAATAATAATAATAAAAATACCATGACTTTCCTACTTTTGAAGGAAATAGAACCAGATATAAATAGAAGTCCAATTCTAAATATTTTCTTTGAACAAAAATTGGTTAAAAGGAAGTCTTTAGAAGTGATCATATCCAAATTATAGTTTGTAGATAGATTTATTTAATGAAATTTTTAATCTTAATTTAAATAATAAATATTTTTTAAAATAAATAAATTATAAATTTAAATAATAAAATGGTGTAATTACAGAATTAAAATTATGTTAACAAATCATAAAACGCGAAAAGCAATTGGTTAAATAATATTTCTTCCATTGGGAAAAAAATAATTCAGAAAAGTGAAGATAATTTTATAATATTCAAAAGATAATAATACAATCAATAATAATATAAAATAATAATGAATAACTAAAATAATATTAATAATAATATTCATAATAACAATAATAATAATAATAATAATAAAATAATTTAAAAAATAACTTCAATGATATTATTATAATAAATCATCCCCATTATTGCACTCTGATGTATCTCATTTTGGATATGAGAGAAGAGAAGAGAAGGAAGAGAGAAGATGAGAGCGCGAAGATGAGAAGAGACCAACTATGAAGAGAAAATGAGAGAAGAGAGGTACAGAATATATTTAAAAAAAAGCGAAAACAGTGAGGCTTAAGGAATAGAATTGACTAATGTTTTTATATCATAGAAATTATTATTATATTATTCAATTATTATTCATTACATACATACTCATTAAATATTATTATTATTTGATTATTATTATATTATTGGTATTAAACATTATTAATTTCATTAATTATTATCTCCATTATAATAATTTGCAGAAAGAGTCCCACAGTTCCTCATTTAGTGTATTTATCTATATAATATTAATATAATACTTGCCAATTTTTCCATTCTTCTGCGTAATTAAGTTCTCGATTTCCGTTTTTTGTCAACATAGCACGGCCTCATTATGTTTTCGTTCCATCGGAGGAGGTGAGCCCAACGAACTGTAGTCAAAACTTAACTAGCTTGCGTTCGGGAGGACAGCAACGACACGGCTTGTAAAACTACTACTACTACTACTACTACTACTTAAATAATAATATATCAATAGATATATATAATCATAATAATATAATAATAATAAAATAATAATAATAATAATAATAATAAGTAAATATAATAATAAAATAATAATAATAAATAATAATAATAATAATAATAATAATAATAATAATAATAATAATAATAATAATAATAATAATAATAATAATAATAATAATAATAATAAATTTAATAAAATAATAATAATATATAATAATAATAATATATAAAATAATAATTAAATTAAAATAAATGAATAAAAGAATAAACAAATAAGGCATTCCTCAGGACTTATTCAAATAGGAATGACCTAAGTTAAATTCTTTTCAATTATTTAAATGAGAAGACTTTTCACCTAAATCAATTACACTGTTAATATCTGACAACAAAAAATCTAAAAAGATAACCTACTTATATTATTAATTATTATCTATTATTATTATTTTATGATTATTTATATGAATTAATTATTATTTATTATATATTATTATATATTATTATATTATCTATTATATTTATGTTATTTTATTGTTATATATATTATAATTTATTTAAGTACATTATTATTATTATATTATTATTATATCTTATTATATTATTATTATTATTATTATATTATTATATATTATTATTATTATATTATATTATTTATATTTTATATAATTTGTAAATTATATATATAATTATTATTATTAGATATATTTTAATATATTACTATTATTATTATTATTAGTATGATTATTCATTATATATTATGTTATGTTATTGTATTATTAAAGTATTATATTATTATTATTTATGTTCTATATTATTTATTATCTATTATTAATTATTATTATATTATTATTACGTATTAAATTTATTATTATTATTATATTATTATTATATATATATTATATTATAATATAATTAAATTATTATTATTATTATTATTATTATTATTATTATATTATTATTATCTATTATTTATTATTATACTAGTATTATTATTATATTAGTATAATTATTACTATTTCAGAGTTTTTGAATGGCATGGATAGTTTTTTGATTAAGAAATCGAATTAGTCTTTCCTGTAGAGTGTAGACTATAAATGTTCCTTATGAAAATAAAAATTTAAAATACTACCTAGAATTAATAAAATACTTATTTCAATAGACGTATTATCTAATTAATATTTCTAAAATTTTCTATTAAAATCTTCTTTGTGAGTTATAATATCCTGGCAAATAAAAGATATGGAAAGTTTTGCAAATGTATCAAATGATATCAAAAAGGAACCCTCTACCACGGATGTCAATTCTCATATCCGATTAATTACTTCTGTACAACATTTTTAACCATTCTCGTCTTTTTTTTTTTTTATGTAGCATCTCCGGACCCCCAGGGTGGGACATCAATTTTCTGTTCAAATCGAGGCCACAGACCTGTAAATGACTTATAAAATGTGTTGCAATGAAAACGAATGCTTTAAAAATAGAATGAAGAGTATTAGTTACCTACTGTTGATACACAAGACGATTGATTGCGCTTAATGTACCAGTTGAGAGTGAACTGAAAAAGGCTATACTCCCGAGCGTCACGCAGTCTCAGTGATAGCTCTACTTAAAGCGGAAGTATGGGGTATTAGAGAGCTCAAAAAGCAGTAATATTTATTGTATTATGGTAATAGAAATGAGACCTGAAGCACCAGATTCTATATGGCAAGAAAGAGATAAAAATTCCATGCAGTAAATTGAATGTTATAATGAGTGTTTACAGAAATTAATTTGTAAATGAAGCTTCTTAGAATCTTCTTTACTACGAGAAACTCATTCTTCCAAGCAAGATCACATGAATAACATGTTAAGCCATTTTAATATATATATTAGGCAAAGGGAAGGCTTGAGGTGTGTTGTGTTATGTGTATTTTATCCGAAAAATTCTCATTGCCACTTAACATTAATATGAGCAGATACAAAGAGAATAATTAAGTTTTTGAGAATTGAAAACAACAATGATTCTTTTCCTCCTTAGTATTATACAAAGATCAGAAATAAGTTGTTCACCTACTACATCAATCATCAACAACTATTGTATGAGTAGTTCGTCTTCAAATTGGAATAGTAATGAAGCCTACAATCATGACTATATAGAAAATAGCGAGAGAGAGAATAGATACGAGAGGTTATTATCAAAAATACAAAAGAAGTTGTTAATAAACCCTGGAACACCACATTTAACAGCTTACGAATAAACCTTGGATATCAACAGAAGCTGCGACTGAACACAGTGAACATAATAAAAGAAGGATTGATTATTAAACTATATACCTCTCGTAATCCCCACGTTGGTCAAAATCCAAGAATTTTTTATGAAGTTTAACGCTATGGACCCCGTTCAAAGAATGAGTTCTAAATTTTAAAAAATGCTGTAACTAAATTCCTATAAAGACAACTTAAAACTAATTTTGTTAAACCAATTTTGCTATATATATATACCTCTTCATACCATAATTATTATAATATATAATAATATATAATTATAATCTATATATATATATATAATATATATATAATATTATATATAATATATTATATAATATATATATATATATTATATATATATATATATATAATTATATATATACTATAATATATATATATACTTATAAATATTATATATATATATATATATATAATATTAGAGTATATAATATAGATAGAAACTATATATATATATTCTTAACTATTATATATTATATATATATATATATATATATATATATATATAGATATATATTATATAGTATTATATATAATATATTATATATTTAATATATATATTATATAGTATATAAACAAGGCCCTAACAAGGGGGGGGTCAGGGGTCTGAATTCCTTCCGAAATATATATTAAACTATGAAAATTTGATGGACTTGAGTCTCATAATTTTAATTATAAGAAAATAAAAAAAACAATCAAAAGCAAATGAAAAGCAGTGGCGTCGTGAATTTTTTAGCTTGTGTGTTTGAAGACAAAAGAAAATCTCTAATCTGGCAATCAATACTAAAGGTCGAAATAAAACAGTTTACTTTCTCGATGGACAATTACGATAATGGTACAGCAGCAATGAAAAAGTTTTAGAAGTGTTCAAACTGTCGAAATATAAAGTGAAATTGTATGTATATATGTTTGTTATTATCATATGGAGTACAATACTAAGAAACAATAGGACACAATGAAAACAAACGAGCTTATCGTCACCAAGTTCGGATTAATTACTATACTGTATTTTAATAGGAAAATTCTCAGAGACTAAAATGGACAAACCTAATGCACCGAATTGCGAAAACAAATTGGGTGAAAGTTTGACGGATTGTGCGATTTAGGAAAATTTAAGCACTTGTTGAAAACTTTAAGACTTAGATGATCAAAGATATGATCTTTTCAAAAACTTCAAATCAGTTAAATCTGTTTTCAGGAGTGAATTGTTATAACTTATTATGATGTCAACTTTATTAGCCATCACTCTTCCATTATTTACATAGTTCATTAGTATCCATTAGTTCATTAGTTTTATCATATGAAACAACTGCTCTTATCATATGAAAATACGATGTGCTTTCAAAGAGTTTAATAAACATCGATCTAAAAAATTCCAAAGCATTGGACTTGCAACAAAAACTTTGCCTTCTGTAATTTATTAATGAAGAAATAGAATATCTCCTATCTCCATCAGCAAGCTGAATCTCTACAGCATGCGAAAAGAAAATAATAAATTAAACGCAGTTAGAGAGCAATTCTTGACCCATTCAGACCCATACTTGCAATTTTTAACAAAGTGATCAATCAATCAAATTAAAATTAATTGCATTAATATTTATTGAGTTTAATAAAAACTAATACAATCCATACGGGGAGCACACAGGCTGACAGACAATTACTAATTTACAATTTTTTTAAATAAATAATCAATACATCAAATTTGGATCGATACGGTTCGAATCATCTATCTTACTCGAATCGTGCACTCAGAAATATACTTCATTTTACTCGCAAGTTTCTCAAACAAACTTTCTCATCAATTATACACGCGGTGGAAAGACTAACCAGAACTGCACTTAATGCATGTAGTCATCATAGCCACACATCAACATACGAGGAATAAATAAATCATTTGCTGTAAAGGAAAAGAAGGCTAAATTATATATATTATAATATAAATATATATTATATATATATTTATTAATTTATTAATTATATTTAGTTTTATTTTTTATTTTATTCAAAAATAATATATAAATATAATATATTATATAACTATATATATTATATAATAAAATACATCTTTTTTAATTTTGAAATTGATATCAATCAGATTATTTTATTCTACAGTTTATAATATATACTAATATAATATATATATATAATACATATATATATATATATAATAGTATATATAATATATAATATATACTATATCTTATATACATAAATATATATAGTATATATATATACTAAATATATATACATATAATACATATATATATATATATTACTATATATCTATATATTATATATATATATATCTATTATATATATAATATATATATATTATATATATATATATCATAATAAATATAAATATAATATACATATAATATATATATATATATAATACTACTATTATATAAAAAACCTAGTATCTTAATATAATATATACCTGTAATATATATATATATAATAAAATAATCAAAAAAATTCCGTATTTATATATATATATATATAAAATATATATATACTATACATATTATATATATATACTATTATAATAAAAATTCATTATATAATAATATATATATGTATATATAATTTATATATATATAATATTATATACTAATATATTATATAATATATAATATATTATATAATATATTTATATAAACTAATTATATAGATAATAACCTATACTATATAACATCTTGATAAGACTACCCTAAATGCTCGTTGATTTATTAATGTGATAAAGTCCTCTCAGGACTTTTCATAAATTTATAATATATATACTTTATAATAATATATTATTATATATATATATACTATAAATATATATATATATATAAATATATTATATAATATATATATAATTATATATATATAATAATATATATAATATATATATATATATAAGTATATTATATATATATAATATATAATCATATATATATAATTTATATATATATATATATATATATTAATAAAATATATTATATATATATAATATATACTATATAATATTATAGATATATATATATTATATATATATATACCTATATATATAATATATATAATATCTTATATATATAAAATATATATATATATATATATTAATATATAATATTATGCCAAACTACCTTTCTGTAAAAAAGCATATCCTTAAACATATATATATGGTATATAGCCTAAATATAGTAGCCTATAAAATTAGGATAACCTTTTTAGTATATCACATAGCGATATTAAAGGACCTAATTACCAGGTACATAAATATGTATAATTACCTATAATATAATATAACAATATTCAAGATTCTTGATATTATATATTTTATATAAATATATATATTTTACTAACTAGAATACAATGCTGGTAATACACGGTAAAGATCCTTGGAATCATAGTAGATAAAGAAGGAAAGTTACTTTCTTGTGAGGAGGAGTAATCCTATCTCTATATAAATTAGACTCTTCGTAATATGATGATCAGAGAATTATTTTATAATCGCTTTTTATGTATTAAGTTGAGTTATATGAAAATAGAATGATTATTATTCATTTATATTATGTATCATATTCTTATATAAACTATATTATATACCTTAACATACAATAGTTAATAAAATTATTATAGAAAGTATAAATTAAGAATAATAAAAACAATAGTTACTTTACTATATATATAATTATATTTAGAAAATTTAATAAAATAAATTACAAGTAATGATTTTATATATATATATAAAATATATAATAAATAAAATTGTAATTATTTATCATATATATAATTATAGTAATAATTTCTATTTAATATACTAATATACTAATATAAATAATATAATAATAATATTATATATATATATATATATTAATATATAAATAATAATATATATATAATTATATATATATATATATAATTATATATATATATATTATAAGGATTAAACTATTATAAATATATACAAAGTATATATATTATATACGATATACAAGTCTTCTGTTGTTAAATTATATTACAATGGTATTTTAATTAGATTATAATAGGGTTAAACAAATTAAATATATTAATATAAAAAATAAGAAATTAATTAATATATATATTTAACGGAATAACATAATGTTTTCGCCTATTTTATATTAAAATATATTTACTTTAAATCTTTATACATACCTGCCAATACATATATATATATATCTATATAATCGCATGAATATATATAGATTAATATAGTTCGATTGATACTATCCATAATATACCTTCAGTTAACATCAACGTATAATTAAGTTCCCGACTCATGATATCATTATAAGTATAATTACATATATATTGAGTTATCACCGCATAAATACTCCCGCCATGTTTCAAAGATAGAATAATAATGAATCATATACTATATACTAACTAAGCTATATATATATTTTACTTAGACGTCTATATATATTAAATATTAGAGGAATCCAGCGATATGCGTATAATGGATATACATCGTCTAGTTATTTCTTAAATATATATACTTCTGAACTCTTGCAAAGGGTTTTAGATGCCCATTAAATGGCAAATTCCTAATTATAGATAACACAATATGCCTTCATTACATCTGCTATTAATCTATTCGCCTACGACCCTCTATCATATATTATTCTTTATATATATATATACTTATTCATATATATTATATATATGTTTAATCTTAAACCCCAAAAAATTTCCGACTAGACCCATTTTTAAATCTGCGCTAGGCCTGAAATTGAGTAAGAAGCAAAGATGTAGTACATAATAACGGTGTATTATCAATTTAATTTCTCACCCATAAATCTAATCATCCAAAGTACTTAATTTATATATTATATTATGCTATTATATATAATATGTTTATTAATAATATAGATAAAGAGTAGATAAAGTTGCTTACGCTATGAGTATTTACTTTCTCACAGGCTAAATAATACTGTTTTCGTCCAGTTTTAAAGTACTGAGCTTATGGTTTAAATATCTGTTAAGCCATCTCTCTAAGTATTGTATATGTATACATATATATATATCAAGAAGTAGATTCAAAATTTTAGAGTCACTCACAAAAAATATATCGCTTTTATAGTTAATTATAATCAAAACATGGATTTACTTCTATGTTAAATTCACTGGCGTTTCAATTCAGGTGCTATAAGGTCTAACTTTTCGTTGTAAGTATGAAACCCTAGTTTTCAGGATCTGTAATATTTTCCCATATTGGTAACAATATGTCTGTATATAGTATATAACCATTAATATATTATAAGTGATTGAAACATGATAACACTTAGTGAAATATAGAACCACTTAATTACATAATCAGAGTAACTTGTATGCATCCGCTTAACAGCCAAAACGAGTATTATTAATGATATTAAAGAGTATTTGGATACTAAAACTATCGTAGCTACTCAATATTATATAATTTTCACAAAATATCAATAAGTATACTCAAGAATATAATATGAAATAACGAGCATGTTTTTTTCATACTCTATATAAAAACAAAAAGCTTATAAAATAATTAACTAAAACAGATCAAGTACACATAGAAGATTAATAGGAATAACTCCGTTCCACTCACTCAAGATAAATATAAACATTCCTTCTTTACTATACTGATCAAAGATCTACCGATCCAAGCTAAGTTATATTCAGTTTTGAAATAATATTATAAAATAAAAAAAACAATTAATTTTTTGAATTTCTATGTATAATATATATATATTAATTACGAATATTTAACCATTTGACCTTATAATTAGGCAGTAACTTATAAACCGCTGTTAATATACAAAATAAGTATGATATTAATAGCATAAATAAATTAGACTCTACTATTAGGTACCTTAACGTTAAGTTATTGTCCACCACATTTAATACAGTAATAATAAAAGGTATCAGTTGATAAAGATAATATATTTGACACTTGAGTATATAGCCTAAATCGCCCCGTAGCGACAAAACGGCATATCCTAAATTAGGCTTAAAGTAGTTATTTCACAACCCATTTTACAGAGAGAGGTCAGTTGCGTATCTGTTAAGGAGTGCGGGTGTTGTGTTTTCTCGTTTGGATGTCAATGTACATAGATAATAATAAAGAAATCCAAAATTAATTAAAAAACTTTTGTGAAATATTTTTAGTTAACATCGAGGAAATAATATAAATCTAAAGTGAGCGAAATAATGTTATTTTTTAAATAAAAAACTATAGAAGTATTAAATTTAAAATATGATATTTTATTACAAGAACTTATTTTTGTTATTTTAACTTATTACATGCTAAATATGATGAAAGCAGTAAGTTCAAAAAGAACAAGAACGTTGCATAGCTTGGTGTAGAGGGTGCTAGGGGCTGACCTTACTGATTTAAGGTACGTAAACTATATTGGTTTTTTAATAAAAAATTTCATAAAATTTTAACTAAAATTATTTAAAAACTTGTTAGTTATAAAATTTATAAACAAAAGTATAACATGTAATAATAAATTCTTGTTCACAAGGATTAAGGATTGATTATATAAAGTTTTAAGAAAACTTTTGAAATAATTTTAGTTATATTGAATGAGTAATAAAAATGTATGTCTTAATTAAAACATAAAAATGTTTTAATAAATTATACGTTTATACTTGTATGTGAATGTGCGTGTGTGGGTGTGTAGTGATGTGCCGTGCTGTGTTGGTGTGAATTGAGTGTTCGGTGTTTGGTGTGTGTGTGTTAAGTAAATCTGTGTGTTCTGTTAAGTAAATCTGTGTGTGTAAGTAAATCTGTGTGTGTAAGTAAATCGTATGTGTGTATAAGTAAATCTGTGTGTGAGTTAAGTAAATCTGTGTGAGTGTTAGTAAAATCTGTGGTGTAAGTAATCTGTGATGGTGTGGTGTGTGTGTGAAGTAAAATCTGTGTTGAGTAGTAAAAATCGGTGGAGGTAAGTAAATCTGTGTAAGTAAATCTGCTGTGTTTAAGTGTAAATGTAAATGTCTATGGTTAAATGTAAGGGATATGAATGTGTGTATAAGTTTCATAGTGAATGTGTGTATAATAGTAAGTGTGTGTGTGTGTGTGGTGTGTGTGTGGTGTGTGTGTGTTAATAACAAAAATCCTGAAGTAAATAATACTAAGTTTAATATAAAAATAAGCTGACTATCATAAGAATAAACTAAAATAATAAAAATTAAAAAAAAAGAATAAAAAAGAATAAAAATAAAACGTATTTAAACCAAATTTAAAATAATTATTAAAGTCAAAGAATAAAATTAAAAAAGAGAATAAAAGAATAAAATAAACAGTATTAAAAACAAATTAAAATTAATAATGAAAGAAAAAGAATAAAATAAAAAATAAAAAAGAATGAAGAAAGAAACAAAAAAAATATCCTTAAACAAAAAAATAATAATAAAAGTAAAAAATAAAAAAAAGAATAAGAAAAAAAAGAACATACACAAAAGGTTTTAAAACAAAAGGAAGTCACACATAATGTTAATAAATATCATGAGTTTAAGCTAGTTTTAAAGGTCGAAAGTAAAGCCAGTAAAGCAGATTAAGTTAAATAAGCGATAAAGCATGAGAGTTAAACAAGTAAAGCAGATAGTATTTTAAAGCAGTATAATAAACTAAGTAAAACATAAATTACATAAAATTAAATCCCTACTTAGTGTATTATATATATTATATATTATATATATATATTATATATAATATAATATATATATAATAATATATTATATATATATATATAATAATATATATATAATATAAATATTATCAGATAATATATATATATAAAATATATATATAATAGACTATATATATATATATATAATATATATATTATATATGTATATATATATATATAATATATATTATATAATATAATATAATATATATATTAATATATATAGTATATATATAATAATATATATATATAGTATATATAGTATATATTAGTATAATAATATATATATATATTATATATATATATAATATATAATATATTAATATATCATATTATATATACCTATATATATATAATTATATAATATATAAATATATATATATATATATATATATTATATAGATATTAATAATATATATATATTATATATATATATAAATATATATATATATATTATATATATATATATAATATAATATATAAATATATACATATATATATATATATATATAATATATAATATAATATAATATATATTATATATATATATATATATATTATATATATATAATAATATATATATAATATATAGAATAAAAATTTCATAAAATATAAAACATTTATATTTTTTAATAATAACTTTATCATTTTGAAAAATATTTGTACTTTGACTGTTTGCCGATTTTATTAGACAATACTTTATTACTTTAACTTTAATGAATATTATTAATTGTAATTTTGTATAATAATAAATAAAAGCATACAAAAATCATTGATTTATTAATTTATTTATTGTTATTTATTATTATATTATTATTATTATTATTATATATTATTATTATTATTATTATTATATATATTATTATATATTATTAATATTATTATTATTATTATTATATTTTGATTATTTTATTTTATTATTATTATTATTATTAGTATTATCATATTATTATTATTATTATACTAATATATTATATATACTATATATATATATATAATATATATATATAACGACAATCAAACCATCTAGGTTAAAATATCCACCGACATATACTAAACATATATATATATTACTAAATAAGTATATACTATATATATAATAATATCTAATAATATATATTATAATATATATATATATATATATATATATATCTTTATTATATAATATATATAGATATATATATATACATATATATTATAGATATATATATAATATATATATATAATATATAATATATATTATAATATAAATATATATATATATATATGTAGTATCAAAATTTAGCAAACTCCTGCTTTGTCATAGATTAAACTACAAGTCCAGAATATACATATATATATTATAGTATATATATATATTATATATAGATATAATATAAATAATAATTATATATATAATATATATATATTAAATACCATTAGTGAGTAATAATCTAACCTCTATAATGAATTTTACTGATTACTTACTTTAATATAATAGTAATTAATAAATATATGAGTTAAAGCAGTAAAACAGTGAGTTAAAACAGAAAGCAGAAAGTTAAAACAGTAAAGCAGGATATATAGTAAAAACCAGTTAAAGCTAAGAAAAGTTAAAATCTAGATAATAAGACAGAAAGTAAGCCAAGTTAAAATGACAAATATTGAAAGCAGTAAAGCAGAAAGTATAAATAGCCATAGTAAATAAAAGTAGTATAAGCAGTAAAACATATATCAAAAGTACATTACTAATCCTCCCTCACTATGTGGTGTTAGGTTAACACCTACTATGATTACTGATAACTCTCATTTTAAGTATGTTAAATTTAATTTTATATGTAAAATTTATACGATACAATTAGAGAGTATAAATAATAAATAGAATTATTATATCAGACATCTTTGGCTTTTCTATATAACTATACATACAATT
>JABUQX010111949.1:40000-42803 GCA_015478945.1 Trachelipus rathkii | reverse complement strand
TATATATATTATATATTTAATTAATTATATATACTATATATATATAAATATATATATAATAATATATATATATATATTATATATATATATATATATATATAATTTATATATATAATATATATATTATATTAAATATATATTATTATAGATATATATATATATATATTATATATATTATATATAATATATATATATATATATATATATATATAATAATTATATATTATATATATATATATAATCCTCCCCCATTCTATCGCCAGATTTTAGGTGAGGTGCGTAGCTTACATCGGAACAGAAAAGTAGTAAAAGAACATGACACAAGTCGGAAAGAATGCCGAATCCCGCTCCCGTCCTCTTTATAAACCCAAGTGAGAACTCGTAGAACTTAGAAAAAAAGCCACCCTGAGGTTTCACGAGACTACGAAGGACCCTCTCTGTGGTATCTCGTCAGTGTGAGGTTCATCCTCTGGGCAAAGCATACTACCGTACCCCTCTCAAAACCCAGCCCTTCACTCCTATTATTCACCTTTCTCTTCGCCTCTGCCAAAATCACCTTCATCTCCTTCAGTCATTCCTATTCTGACTCAATCCACTTCTTTTTCGGTCTTCCAGCCGGTCGATTCCCAGCACACTCACCACTATACATTCTTTTAACCAACCGACCATCATGCATCATGCGTGCATTCCTCATTTTATTAATTCTTCTCACTCCTAACACCCCCCGAAGATTGTCCATCTGAACGCTTTGTATCTTAGATCTATACCAGTAAGCTTTTATTTACTTAAGATTTTTAATACATAAGGTTTTAATTATTTATAAATTACTCACGAATTAGCGCTTTTTAAGAAGACTTAGATGGAATGAAACGTAACCTAATCTTTCGAACATTCCGAAATCTTAAGATAAGTTTTTTTGTGTTTTACCTTTTTAACTTTTTAAGTTTTATACGTATTTAATTTATTCATTAATGCAACTTTTAGCTTTTTCTAAAGTTTTAATTATTATTATTATTTTTTGTTAGATGAGCGTGTGTGTGTGTGTGTGTGTGTGTGTGTGTGTGTGGTGTGTGTGTGTGTGTGATGGTGTGTGTGTTGTGCGTGTGGTGTGTGTGATTGTGTGTAGGGCGAATTCAGAGGGTTCTTTGGGTGGGCTGTGTATGGTCGATTGTGTGTGTTTTGTTTGTGTGACTGTCTTGGTGGAATGACTGGACAGAGAAGATTGCAGGGGTGCGCTGCGCAGGCTTGGGTTACTCTATTGACTTTGCATAACGTTCGTGGCCTCAAAGCTAACCATGAATCTGTGGAATAATAACCTCGCTAACTCTCTACCTAACGTTTTATTACTGTCTGAGACCCAGCTAGCCAGGGATTCTTTTTCAAATAAACTTAATATCTCCAACTATAACCTTTTCTATAATTTCAGACTAAATGGTGGAGTCTGTGCCTATATAAACATTAACACTCCTGTAACACGTCTTGAGAATCTTGAATCTCCTAATTTCGATGTTCTATGGCTTAAAATCTTTCTCCCTACTACTACCATTATCTTGTGTTTCTGCTACTGCTCCCCTAACGGAACAGATTTTCACCTCCTTTTTGAATATCTTACTACTTCTCATGAGACTGTTACTTCTTCCCATCCAAATGCTGAGATCATCTATTTAGGTGATTTCAACGTTCATCACACTGAGTGGTTGGGCTCCTCTCATACTGATGCAGGAGGGGAGGAGGCCAAAACATTCAGTATTCTCAACGATCTGGAACAGTTAATTAAAGAACCTACACACATACCAGATCGTCCTAACCAATTCTTGAACACGCTTGATTTATGTTTCACCACTACTCCTTCTCGATATAAATACACCATTTTCCCTCCTATCGGTAACTCTGACCACAATCTTGTAGCTCTTAATTTTAAAACTTTTTCTCCAGCAGCTCCACCATGCCCCAAACGTACTTTCTGGCACTTTAATCGGGCTAATTGGGGGGCGTTGCGTCGTTTCTTTGCTAACTATGCTTGGAGTGAATCTTGCTTTGACTCGGAGGACGCTTCGGTCACCGCTGAAAAGGTAGGGGCCGTAATCGTCGAGGGTATGAGCGGGTTCATTCCATCTTCAACTAAATCTTTTTCTCCACAAAATCCATGGTTCGATGGGGAATGTTCTCGCTCCATTCAGGAGAGAGACATTGCGTATCGGGCATGGAAAAACTCTCGTTCTCCTATCACTCTTACTAATTTCCATTCTGCTCGGAATCGTTGCAGGGCTATTATTCGACAGGCTAAGCGCGCTTTCACTAAAAGAAAGTGCGACAACCTACTTGGCTCTCCTACTGATAAAAATTTCTGGCCTCTTGCCAAAAACATCTCTAATAACTTTTGTAAATCTGCCTTTCCTCCACTTATTCGCTCTGACGGTTCTGTAGCTAACTCTCCTACTGAAAAGGCTAATCTCTTCGGCCTCCTTTTTTCATCTAATTCTACCCTGGACGATTCCGGCATCCCTCCTCCTGCTTCTTCTCCTCTCAGGTTTCCTATGCCTCTTCCCGTGATTACGCATGATCGGGTGTATGGGATTCTGAGATCTATGAGTGTCAGGAAGGCTAGTGGCCCGGATGGCATTCCTCCCCGTGTTCTGAGGGAGTGTGCTTCCGAGCTGGCCCCTGTCCTCGATCAACTCTACTCTCTATGCCTTAATACTAGTACATTTCCTCAGTGCTGGAAGCGCGCATATGTCCAACCAATCCCGAAAAAGGCAGCCGCTCTGATCCCTTCTAAACATCGGCCATGGCACTCACGTGA
>JABUQX010111949.1:12500-22500 GCA_015478945.1 Trachelipus rathkii | reverse complement strand
CCCCTTGCTGAATTAATAAACAGATTTTTAGTAAATACAGCTGGTCAGAACTTAGATCTTTCGTAACTGTTTCAGGAACATCAACTACAGAGCCTGGAATTGGTTGAAAATTAATGATGGGTTTGGTCTGAGGATCAAATGAGAGCAGTTTGGTTATAGGTCCTTCATGTGACGATGGGCCAGTTGTCTTCCCATCAACAACACTAAATAACTTCCTGAGTGGCAGTTCATTAAAATGCAACATGCATATGAGCCATTGAAGTGGTCTTTTAAGATGTAACTCCAACAGTGTGATTATTCCATTCTTGTTACCCGTATTCACAGGAGTTCCATCGCAAATCACTGCTCTTAAAGTCTCTGTAGATCTTGTTCGTTCAATAATACCCAGAATTTCATTAAATACATCTCGAGATCTTCCTGAGTTAGGACTAACGTGATCGATGTAACATGCATCTGGAAATGACACTAGCACGTAATGTTCTTCTCTAACTTTTCTACGCACACCTCCAGTATCGACAAGTGTTTCATCTATTTTTCCATCGAAACCAATGCAGACCATACCTCTGTGTTGCAGCAAATGCTCCTCTGACTGTTTGTCTCTCCAGTATTTTCTTTGGCGTTGTAACTTACTTGGATCAACAACGTTTTTTGGTGACAGAAGTCCGAGGTCCTTGAGGGCAGCATTAACTATGAGACATGCATCTCTATTGCTCACATTTGTCCTCTCTAATGCTTTACACAACTCAGGATACTGGTTTCTATTTTGAGGGTGACATTCTTCCATTTCTTCTGATTCTAAGGAAAATGATTCTTCTAGCACATCACTCTCACTGCCTGATAATTCAACTGAACTTACACATTTTTGCGTATCTTTGTGTCTCATCTTACTTTCAAATGTCAACCGTTTCCTTTTCCTTTCCTGAAGTTTCATGTTTTTCTCTGTTCTTTCCTTGTCCACCTTTCCTATTATCATGCGTCTTGAAGTGTTTTGATCAAGCCAAAATTGCCATTCCAATACAGGGATTTTCTTTTCATTGGGACATTGACATTGATTACGTTCAACTATACCATTATGAACACACTTGCACGCGCTAATGTCGAAGAGACGAGAAAATGATTTTATTTTATCTTGATATGTTAGAGAAGATTGTTTATTTCTTGAATATTTCATCAAATCATTGACATTCACTATTAGTCTCTTCACTTTCACTATAACACTTTCAAATTCTATTGTTGGAATGCCTGCTTTATTGTATATGCCTTTAACTTCTGTTGCCACTAACTTTGCTAGATGAGTAACACTGGCATCTTTGTTGACTACTTGA
This sequence comes from Trachelipus rathkii, assembly GCA_015478945.1. Classification (NCBI taxonomy): domain Eukaryota; kingdom Metazoa; phylum Arthropoda; class Malacostraca; order Isopoda; family Trachelipodidae; genus Trachelipus; species Trachelipus rathkii. The sequence continues at coordinate 21,175 of JABUQX010111949.1, read as the reverse complement.
TGGAACTTGTAGGCTCTAAAAACATCCTCAGCCAGTGGTAGCTGATTTTCGACAAGTGGTTGTGGATAACCGAATATTGCATGCCTGTCTTTATGCCTTGTTGCACATGCCATGATACGTCTTGCAATAATAGTAATAAACACTGCACCCACAGGACTTATCTCAAACGTCGAATAGTCTGGATCTGAAATGAGACAGAAATAGCTCTCAATTAGTATTAAAACCAAATTTTGAAGAACAAAGCATATAAAATTCATAACTTAAAAATAGTAAAAAACGATGTCAAAACCCTTTTAAAAAAACTAAAGTTGGGCCCCCTAGACATTGAGTAAATGCAAAATGATTTTTTGTCCCACTACAGGGAAGCCAAGGAGCACCAATTTGACCATGTTTGGTTATCCCACCAAAATTCAAATAATATAATATAATATAGTATATAATATATATATATATATTATTATAGTATATATATATATTCTATAATATATATATTAGTATATATATATATATATATATATATAATATACTATTATATTTATATACATATATATATATTATATATATATATATATATATATTATATATATATATATTATATATATATATATATATATATATATATATATTATATATATATATAGATATATATAATATATATATATATATATATATAGTATATAATACTACTTAACGCAGATTTTTAAATTTATAGAGGATTTTTGTCCCTTGGTGCGATTTAATATTTACCAGGTGTTACACATGGGAACGATAGTAAAATTACTTTATTTTTTAATTACTGAACTAAAATAAAAGTTAGGGAAGTTAAATTTTTTTTAAAACTAAGTGTTAATCTATACACGGGGGCACTTAATTCTTTTAATATTATAACACTACATTTTATAATTAAGGGTAGCTTCGAGCTTTCGTATACGTTTACGTATACCTCCTTCGGGAGAATGATTTTGGTTAGTTGTTGTTTCATGTTTTTAATTGATGAAAGTATTTTGATGAAAGAATTATAGAATTTTGTAATGAATCGAGCCTATATTCACCTAATTGTTTATTGAAGTTATTTTTATTGTAAATGTATACTGATTCTATTATCTTCCTTTTTTGAGTATTATTTGTGTTTTTTAATATAGTGATGTTGTTTATGTTTATGTTGTGACTTGTTTGGGTTCTATGTTGAGTGAGAGCGGAGTTTAAGTTGTCTTTGATGAGGTCTTGTTTGTGTTGGCAGGCTTTTTTATCGAATCAAAATTGTATTCACCTATGTAAACGAGGGCAGTTGGAGCAGAATTCGGGTAAAGCAGTGAGTAAGGAGGTTGTGGGAGGTGGGGGGTCTGAGGGAGTGTTTAAGGGTAAAGGAGTTATTTTGAGTGAAGATAATTGATTTTGGTAAATAAAATTTTGGTAAATATATATATATATATATATATATATATATAATATATATATATATATATATATATATATATATATATATAATATATATATTAGTAATATAGTATATATATAATATATATACATATATTTATTATATATATATTATATATATATAATAGTATTAAAATATATATATATTATATATATAATATAGATATTATAATATATATATATATAAATATTAATACGTATATATATATATATATATATATATTATATATATATATATTATTAATATATATATATATATATATATATATATTATATATAGTATAATATATATATATTTATATTATATATATACATATATATATATATTATATAGTATATATATATGTATTATATATATATATTATATATATATATAATATATATATATTTAATTACAATTAACTACTCAAATATATATCTGTATACATATATATACACACTATATATATATATATAATCATATAAGAATAAAATAACTGTTTATATATATTATGAACTTAAAAATTTGAAAAAATGGGTAAAATCTAATAAATTTTAATAGAGTAAAGACAAATAAAAACTTAAAAACTTTTGAAGAAATTTATCACGTAATAAAATTTTAATAAGTATAGTATATGGGAAGATTAATTATAATTTACAAATTGGCAAAGTCTAAAATGGCTTTCAGCACGAAGATTTTTGAGTACGTGAAACCTGCATTGGTACATAATCGTATCAGAGTTCAATTATAGTATGATATATATATATATATAGATATATAGTATAGGTATATTATATATATATATAGTATATATATATACTATATATTATATATATATATAATATTATATATTTTATAGTATATATATATTATATATATATATATATATATATATATAGTTATATATATGATATATATATATATAATATATATATATATATTATATATATATATTATATATATTCTTTCCACCAAATTAGGGTTCACTTCAAGAAGTGTGGATGAGTCTGCAAAAATTGTAAGTAAAAGTAAGGAATGGGATAAAACCTAATTGCCGCCCCAAACTCAAAAACCCCAAAATCTCCCAATCCATGTGAATTCATGGTCGTTAAGGACAGTACCTTGCACTCTAGCGGCGGAGGAAACATTGGTTTCTTGTTGATAGGTTTCAAATAGAACACTCCCTTTGAGGAAACAAACAGTCATTCCGAAAAAAATCAATGGCATTCAGACCAGAGGATGCCTCGGGATCGTTCGGGGCCCAGCTCTCAACCACCTTGAGGAGAATAATGCTTTACTCATAGACTTCCTTTAAATTTGCCTAAAATATTGAAATCATGTATACTTAATCTCTGTAAACTACCTATTCATTCACTCAATGTTATATCACCTCTTTTAATGATTCTTTATTATATTTGTAATTATATTTTTAATCATTTAATTGTAGAAATAATCACTGTAATAATACTATTTATGGGCCATAACATATCCCAAAACACACGAGGCCCTCCTTGTCCAATGGTTTTCATAGCACTTACGTTCTGTATTTTTATTATGCTTTAAACTTTGTTTTTAGGTTTTTACTTTATTTGTTCTTTGTGTTTTGTGTTTCGTGTTTTTGGTTTTGTTTTATACCTCACCACCCCAGCAGCAAGACGGAGAGTTCAAAAGCCTGCATCAGTCACCCACCCGCAAGCAACAATCAATAAGGACAACCTCCTCCCCCTACATCTCAACCTCCCTACACCCAGATAATAAAAGCAACCTAATCCTTATCACCCCCATTATGCTTAAGCAACCCGGCGATATACACCCTAACCCTGGCTCGTCAAAGTACATCTACCCCGTTTGCCACAAACACATCACAAAAAAACAATCATCTATAAAATGCTTCCACTACAATAGATGGATCCATAAAACCAAATGCTCCCCTTTCAAGACTCTACCCAGCGAACCCACTTTTGGACTTGCTTTATACGTAACCCCCAACTACTTCCTAACCTTCTAAAAACTTAAACAATAATTACTTAACTATAAAAATCCTTGAACAACAAACATTCCGAAATTTCAGCCTTCCTCTATAAACATAGCATTGACATAGCTCTAATACAAGAAGCTAACACACCCCAAAACTCTCTCAAAAATCAAGAATTCAAAATACTGCCTTACAAACAATCACAGGTTGTTTAAAACAAACCCCTACCCAACACCTGCATGAAGAATCAAAAATATTCCCCATTCAGAATCATCTAGATATGATAGGAACACAATTCTACGCAAAAACTCTAGACCCTACCCCCCATGTTATAGCTACCTACAAGATCACACTGTACATCGCTAAAGATCCACTCCCTCTTCCACTGCCCCCTACTACGGCGAACTCTTTAGAACCATCCTCCTCTACCAAAAAACACATTTCTCTCAAAACACATTCATACACACTTTACACAGCAGTACCTCAACAACCGGCCAATAAATCACCTCATTAACACCCTCCTCCCCTTCGAAATATCTACAACTCAAAACACACTCACACGAAAGATGCAAATCTCACTCTCTAGATGAAGATCCGCTCATCACCCGGATACTCTGGAATACAAACATAGGTTTCAATCTCAAGATACTCCCTCCCCACTCTGTCGTAGAAGTTGCTTGAAAGAAGCTGAAACTGCCGAGCACCTTCTGCTGAGGTGCCCCCCATACTCACTCTCTATAGAATGCTCTATCAAATTCCTCTCTAAGAGGCCTCGGGTGGAGGTTAGCGAGCGCACTGTTCTGGGAAATCTAACTCGCAGAGCAACCTAGAAATGATTAGGCACACCCAATTCTACGCTAAACACAACACGTACAGCTAACATTATGAGCAGGAGCCGTCACTAGGCTGTCACTAACGAGCGCATCACAGAGACTACCAGAGAGCAACTCCGTCTCCGCATCGCCCAGCCATTTGTACAAACAAATCCTCACAGTAACATCCAACAACACACACCAAAACATCACTCAGAGCAAACAATACACAGTGCATACTCACTAAACAGAACAATATCCTAAGAAATGACAACGACACAATATACAAAATGATATCCACCGAAATAGACACCCCGAGAATTTAATTCACTTCCAATAAACACTCCCGTAGTATCTATTTAGAATATATATTAAGATACGGTCACATAAACACATGGTAAAACTGTCTCAACTACTTACAAAAATAGACTCATACAATTAAATGAACTATCTCAAATATCTGCATGAAATGAAAACAGGCCCCACCTGACAACTGTGTATCACTTCCTCTAGTATGTCCTATATGGGATAACTATTCACTGCAGAACAACCTGGGAACCTCAGCCTTAACCGATTGTTTGAAGAGGCCCGAAGTGACGGCAGTCGGTATAGTTATTGAGGTGTGGAGACACTGCATGATAAATATATATTAATTACCTTCTAAGATTATATATATATATATATATATGATAAGGTATATATACATATACTATATATATATTATAAAATTTTTATATTATTAATATAATATAGTTACCTCAAAAGCTATATATATGATAATATATATATAATATATATATTATATATATATATATATATATATATATATATATAATATATATATATATATATATATATATATATTATATATATATATAAATAATATCTTATATATATATTATTATATATTTTTATATATATATATATTATATTATCATAATAATAGATAAAAATATCGATTACATAAAATTATATCTTCTTATATAATTTCTTGGTAATGATGATTGCGATAAAAGCAAACAGCAGCAGTCTAGACAGTTTTTATTTTTTTACCCTTATATTTGAATATCATTTTATTATTATATTTATTTCTATATTTAATTTCATATATTTTTTAACTAACAGTTCCCCAAAAAAAGCTTTGGGAAAAAAAGTTTTAAAAAATATTGTTTTTTTATTTTCCATTTGTTTTATATTAGTACTTTTATTATTATTATTTTATTTATTATTATTATTATATTATTATTATGTTATTATTGATATTATTTATTATTATTATTATTATTATTTATTATTATTAATTATTATTATTAATTATTAATTATTATTATTATTATTATTATTAATTATTATTATTTTTAATTTTATTTTTATTGGTGTTTATTCTTTCTAATTTAATTTTAATTTTTTATTATTATTATTATTGTTATTATTATTCTTATCATTATAATTATATATCATTATCATATCATTATCATTATCAATTATTATTATTATTATTATTTTATATTATTATTATTATTAATTATTATGAAAAAAAATTATGTCAATTATTAACTAATTACGTATGATTTGCATTATTATATTATTATTAATAAACTATAAATGATACAGATAATGGATGTGATTATAAAGAATAAGTAAATTGATATTAATGGATATATCAATTATTAAATTATTAATGTAAATTAATATTATTAATTATTAATTATTAAAAAAAAACAAAATTATATTATATTAGATAAGAATATTATTATTATTAGATTATTATTAATTATTATTAATTAATTATTATTATTAATTATCATTAATAAGAATATTATATAATTATTAATTGCAATAGAATTATTATTATCATTATTATTATATATTATATTATTATTTTATTATTTATTATTATTATTATTATATTATTATTATTATTATTATTATTAGAAATTTATGTATATAGAAATTATGGTTATTTATTATTATTATTAATTGATATTAGTAATATATTATTCATTTGATTATTATTATTATATTATTAATAATCCATTATTATTATTATTACTTATTATTTATTATTACCTTTTTACAAATGCATTTAATTATTATTATTATTAACATTACTATTAATTATTACAATTACTCTGAATTTTCGTGAATTATTTTATTAAATTAGTTGCTTTTTATTGAATTGATAAGTGAATTATTATTATTATTATTATTCTTAATATTATTATTATTATTATTTATTATAATTATTATTATTATTATTATATTATTATTATTATTTTTATATGACAAAGTATTAATTAAGTTATTATTATTTAATTAATTATTATTATATTATTAATTATTATTATTATTATTATTAATTATTATTATTAAATATTATTATTACTTATTTATTATTATTATTATTTTATTACTTATATCATTACTATTATTAATATTATTTTATTATTATTATTATTATTTTATTTTTTATTATATTAATTATTAATTATTATTATTATATTATTTTATTATTATTATTATTATTATTATTATTATTATTATTATTATTATTATATTATTATTATTTATTATTATTTTATTATGTTTCTTATTATTATTATTATTATTATTATTATTATTATTATTATGTACTATTATTATAATTATTATTATTATATTATTATTATTATTATATATTATTATTAATATTATTATTATTATTATGTATTATTATTATGATTATTATTATTATTACTTATTATTATTATTATTATTATTATTATTATTATTATTATTATTATTATTATTATTATTATTATTATTTATTATTATTATTATCACATTATTATCTATTATTGAATTATTATTTTATTATATTATTATTTGTCATTTATTATTATTATACTATATATATTAATTAATTATTATTATATATTTATTATATTATTATATTATTATTTATATTATATTATTATTTATATTATATTATTTATTATATTGGACTATTATTATTATTATTATTATTATTATATTTTTATTATTATTATTATTATTATTATTATTATTATTAATATTAGTATCAGTAGTAGTATTTTATTATTATTATTATTATTATTATTATTATTATTATTAGTTATTATTATTGATCAGTATTATTATTATTATTATTATTATATTATTAGATTATTGATCTATGAGAGATGATTATTATTATTATTATTATTAATTATTATTATTTTATATATTATTATTATATTATTAATTAGTTATTATTTTTTATTATAAATTATTATTATTATTTTATAATAGTTAAGAAATTGTGTTAAAGAATGCCAATTGACATTTGAGTTGTAATTTTAAAATGTTTTAAAAGATATGGACCATCTTATCATTACATTTTTATTTATTAACTGGTTTGTGTATTTCATTAACACAACTGATTCTCCTGTCTATAGCACCGAATTCATAAAAATCATTCATTCTTTTCCTTGTTATGACAAAAAGGTTGATTTTATCTTTTGCTATCGGGATTTATTTGGTTATGTTTTTTTAAACTCTTATTAAAAATATTGAAATACTTGTCTCGGTTACCTCTTATTACTTATGTTGCAACATTCCTCATGGTTGAGGGATTCGTTTGCATCCGATATAAGAGCGTACATCAATATTCAGAAATTGAAATCGGTACAACAACGTACTACTCTCACCATTCGAAAGCGGCTTCTATTGAGTAGAGGATATACGCACGAGGTCAAGTTTTTCTACATGGCTGTATAGTAAATCTTTAAATATAAGATTCTAATAAAAGTATTTCAGGAGGCTATGAAAAAGCATGCTCAACAAAAGGAGCAAATCAACCATTATATATTATTCCTCTAATATATAGTATTATAAATTAAAATATTATTTTATATTTTTATTTAATCATAAATTAAATTATTTAATTATTATTATTATTAAATAACTATTAATTATAAAAATAATATGATTAATTATAAAATAAAATTATTATTATTATAGGAATTATTATTTAATAATAATAATTATATAATTATATTATTATATATTTCTTTTAATGGGTCTATTATTGTTGTTTAGTCACTTATATATTATATATATTATTATTATTTATTTATTATTATTAATTTATTTATATTATTTATTATTTATTATTGATTATTGATTATTGATTTTTGATTTTATTAATGTTATGTTTTTTTATTATTAATAAATTACTGGCTATATTGCACATACCATTGATTTCTTATTCATTATAAATTTCGCAAAATAATTTCCTTCTATTATTATTAATATTAATATTATTATTATATATAATTTATTATTATATTATTATTATTTATTAAAATTATTATTATTTAAATTATTATTATTATTATTATTATTATTAAAAAATTATTTGAAGTTTTGTGAAATGATTATTATTAGTTTTTATTTGTATTTCTTAAATTTTTATTATTAAGTACACTTA
>JABUQX010111947.1:0-11619 GCA_015478945.1 Trachelipus rathkii | reverse complement strand
CGAGAAATTTGATCTTTTAACTCTAATGCAGTTTCATGGATGTTACCCAAAAGGATGAATTCATGAGTTAGACTTTTAAATTTAGTGAAATTTCATGTCAGATGAAATCCTCATATTGCAAGATGTATTTATGGCATAATTGGATGCAATATACAGTTCTCTTATATATTTAAATCAAAACCTCGCAATAAGGTTGATATTTTTACAAATTTATCTCATCTTTTTAAGTGACAATAGAAAAAAAATTTATCAACTCATTAATTGATTTAAAATTTGTGTATTAATTGGTAATTAATACTAATTGCTATTACCAAGCATATTTAGTTGTCGTGAGCAGACTCACCGACCAATATATTTCATTTGGATTCCAGAACAAGTGGAATAGCACTGCATCATGAAGTAGATCCTGCATCAAAGGATTTTTCTATTAAATACACTTGCTACTTTAAAGTATTCAAACATTGAATTTAAAATATTAATACAGTAAAGAATTGCAACTTTTGGCAAGACAATTCAAATCAGAGTAGACATCTTATTTCAGTTGTTAAGCCTCAGTCCCTGGTTCAAGATTGGTCTATTATATATGCGAATATGATGAACGATAACAAATTGAATTACCTCGACTTAGAATTGATCGCCCCTTAGAATTGATTGCTCTTAGAATTGATTGACAGTAATTCACCTTTTCTAAGAAACTCCAATCAAATGCTATAATAGTTCAACGAAAACTTATTTTAATTGATTGCCTTATTACAACAAATATGTTTTAATAATTCTTTAAAGCAATAAAATATCTTACTTTAATCTTTTCTGAATATTTTACATATTGATTTTCTTAGAAAAGTTAATTTCCTTAATGTCCTTTTGTAATATACACCTGTATGTGTAGCAGAATATCATTGCTATACCAATCAAGTTAGTTGTACACATCAGCGCTCTCGTCAGTTCTGCGCACATTTAATTTATACACGTTTTCAAATAAATAATAAGCAAAGAAAATAAAAAAAAAAAAAAAAAAACAAAGTTAAAAAAAAAAAAAAAATAGTACATGCTATTTATTGTTGGACTCGGTCATGGAGTCCGATTGAATTTGGCCGAGTCCGAGTCCGAAAAAATTGGCCGAGTCCCTGAGTCCGGGATTCAGTACATCATATATATAGTATAGTCGTATTATGATAATATATATACTAAAGTCTACGTGCTATATAATTAGTACACCAGAGGATACTCGATAACAATTTCCACGACCACTGATACCGGATCCACGCGTCCATCTGGGCCTATTACAATCGGACGATAGTATCTCACATGTCTACGACTAATTACTACTCAGCTAAGGCGACTTGTGATCATACTGCACAACCCTACGACTTGAGCAACTTACTCATATATATATATATTATATATATACAATAATATATATATATATTATATTATATATATAGTAATTATATATATACATATTATATAGTATATATATCACTATATATAAATATATTATTAAGTTATTATATATATATATAAGTGGTAAATACAATTCGAAAGTTTATTATTTGCTACTTCCTTAATACTCGTATACTTTAAAGAATGCCGCGTTATTAATCACCAATAATAAACAATATATTATGAGGTCAAATGAATAAAATTCTGTAGCGAGCTACGACCAAGGTTACATATAATTAGTGAAAATAGAATTCGGCTCCAATTCGCGCCCACTTGCCAACTCCCAGCTTGCCAAAGCTCTCAATTTACTTGCAATTTATGTTTTTCGGAGGATTTTCGTGCTAATCAACCTCGTCAGTGTGATAACTTGAAGTTGCACCTGAAGTAGATTAAGCTCATTTTTTAGGCTGTATACCTAATAAAATATAGTTAGAAGCCAAAGTTGACTATTTATAACACCAAATCTTTTCTTTTTAAAATGAAAAAAATTACAAGCCTTTATCAATGTATTTATTTTTCGAACCGACTTTAAAGAAACTAAGTGCATTCAGTGTTATTTCCCTCCAACGCATTGAAATTTATATTACTTTGATTACTAATCGCAACGTGATGTCAGAACCATATCAGATTTAATTCGACATTATTGTGTAATGAGAATATAAAGTAACAAACTAACAATTTCCACGAAACAATTCCCTAGTTTCCGGCATCTCTTGGCGCAACGAACGTATTGCTTTAAAAGATTAAGTTTCGGACTACATTTCATTAAAAATAAAATTGAATATACAAATATTTAATACATTAACTTTTAAAAATTTTTTCCTTATAGAATTAAATATTCAAACAAATCATTTATTTCTTTAACTTATCTTAACTAAAGTGTTGTTAGCAATTAAAAATATTATTAGTTCAAAGTATCTACTAAATATAATATATAATATACTATAGTATATATATATATACGTATGTATAAAGTGTATTATATATATATATATACATGCTATATATATATCTTAGGATATATTATTAAGCTGGTTCCTCAATAATCACTAGGCGATGCTCACCTATGAGACACGATCGATCACGTACCGCTTACTATATACTACGTTACTGACTAAATAATATATATATAGTTATAGTATTATATACACTACAGCCTTACTAATATACAATATATATATATATACATTAAGTACATCATATTTTATTAAAATGTAGTGTTAAAACGTACTTTGCAATATTCAAAATATTTCGATTTAGTGAAATATTGAAATCGGAATCTATGTTTTTTAAAAGAATAAATTTGGGATCAATGTTGATCAAAAAAGAAATCTGGGGTCGATATTCTTCATTTATTCCTAATATTGTAAAAAGAATATCGAAGAAATGGGAGGTAGAGAATTCTGTCTGAAACAAAAACAAATTAAAAAAAGAGAATAGCGAGAAAAGTGTTTCATTTAATCTTGGAGCTTGGAGAGGATATATTAGCTAGGACAGAGGTTTTTAACCTTTAGTCCGAGAACCCCCGGGGGTCTGTGAAGTCTTCAAAGGGGATTCGAGAAGGGCTGAAGAAATGATAAGACCTTTTGCAGTTAAAATAGAAAATGAAAGAATGAAAGAAAGGTAACGGTTGAACAAGCTTTCCTTGCTTGCTTGCTTGAAAAAGCAAGCTTGCTTACTTGCATGTATAATACTTGACTTTTCTTATGAGATTTGAACATTTTAACATTAAAAATGGCCAATTTCGTATTTTCTCGATAAAAAAATTTTCATGAGAAACTTAAAATTACAATTTGTTACACATTATAGTTTTAAATTGAGTTAATTCTTGGTGGTCCACTAAAAAATAAAAAAAATAGGTGGGCCCACGGAAACATATAATATTTAAAAGGGGTTCGTGGTAAAAGATAATAATTCTGATTAGTACATGTAATATAATATTGGTGAGGTAATACTAGCATAAAAAAGATCCACCACTGCTGGTTTTTAATACCATTAAAGTCTACCGTATCCAAACAGTTTATTAAAAAAAAAAAATTATTGATTTCATTACGAGAAACAAAAGAAATTAGTCAAACCTTAACTACCGCTGACCTACATATACAATAAACTAAATTTAATACGAGTGTAAAATACATTGCCTAAAATATAATGTATCCATCCACTGCTCTGCTAATGCGTTAACTAGAAAAAGGCGTAAAAAAAAAAAAAAAAAAAAAAAAAAAAAAAGTCATGTTTAGTGTATTGAACAAGTTCAGAAAAAAATAATAAATATATAGTATACTATATATACTATATATATTACTATAATTATATGTATATATATATATATAATATATATATACTTAGTCTATATATATAATATATATAATAAGTATATATAGTAGTATATATTATATTCTATATATTATATTATATATATATATATATATATATATAAGTACATATTATATATATATATATATATATATATATAGTATATTATAAAAATATATAGATATACTCATATAATATATATATTATAGGATATATATATATAATATATATATATATATATATATATATATATAATATATATATATATTTATAGATATATTATATATATATCAACACAGTCCCATATATATATATATAATATATATATATATATATATATAGTATATATAATATACTATATATATATATAATAGTATATAGTATAATATATATATATATATATATATTAGGGATAATAATATATATATATATACTATATATATATATATATAATATTACTATTAAATATTAAAACTGTTTAAAGATTCACCTCTTCATCACTAGGATTATTAATAAGGATATATTAGTTTAATGAAAATATACGATTTTAACTTACTAATACGTTATATATCAAATTACTCGATAGAATCTATAATGACAAAGTTTTTTTTTGTATTAGCGACACACTCCGTTCCATCCATCATGATTATTATTATTATTAATATTTTTTTTCTTCTTCTTTGTAATACTTGCAATTGTTGGACATTGAAGCAAGAGAACCTTTGACGATGTTATTACCTCATTACCAATCACTTTCTCAAATATTTTGTTTTCACTCAATTCGTTATTATTATTATTATTATTATTATTATTATTATTATTATTATTATTATTATTATTATTATTATTATTATTATTATTATTATTATTATTATTATTATTATTAGTTCTTCTTTTCTTCTTCTCTTCTTCTTCTTCTTCTTTTCTTCTTCTTCTTTTCTTCTTCTTTTCCTCCTCTTCTTCTTTTTCTTCTTTTTTTCTTCTTTTTTTCGTCTTCATCTTTTTTCTTCATATTTTTTTCTTCTTCTTTTCTTCTTCTTTTTTTCTTCTTCTTTTTTTTTTTCTTTTTTTCCTTTTTTCTTTCTTTTCTTTTTTTTTTTTTTTTTTTTTTTTACTTTTTTTCTTTTTTTTTTTTTTCTTTTTTCTTTTTCTTTTATTCTTTTTCTTTTATTTTTTTTTTATTCTTTTCTTTTTCTTTTTTCTTTTTCTTTTTTTTCTTTTTTTCTTTTTTTCTTTTTTTCTTCTCTTTTTGTTTTTACTTTTTCTTTGTTATTCTTCTTTTTTTCTTTTTCTTTTTTACTTTTCTTTTTTTCTTTTTCTTTATACTTTTTTCTTTTTTTTCTTTTTTCTTTTCTTTTTTTTTTTTTTTCTTTTCTTTTCTTTTTTTTTCTTTTTCTTTTCGTTATTTTTTTTTTTTCTTTTCTTTTTTTTCTTTTTCTTTTTTTCTTTTTCTTTTACTTTTCTTTTTTTTTTCTTTTCTTTTTCTTTTTCTTTTTCTGTTCTCTTTTTCTTTTTCTTTTTTCTTCTTTTTCTTCTTTTGTTTTTTCTTCTTTTTTTTCTTCTCTTTCTTTTTTCTTACTTTTTTTCTTCTTACTTCTTTTTGTCTTCTTTTTTACTTCTTCTTGTTTTCTGTCTTCTTGTTGGCTCTTTCTTTGTTTCACACATCTTATTTGTTTGCTTCTTCTTTGTTTGCTTCTTCTCTTTGTTTGCTTCTTCTTTGTTTGCTTCTTCTTCTTTGGTTGCCCTTCTCTTTGCTTGCTTCTTCTTGCTTTGCTTCTTCTTTTTTGCTTTCTTCTTTCCACCTCAAGTCCCACATTTGGGTTCTCACCTTCTTCTTGCTGTTGCTTCTTCTTTGTTTGCCGTCTTCCTTTTATTTTCTTCTTTTTTTTTTCTTCTCTTTTTATCTTCTTGGCTTTGTTTTCTTTTTTTGTCTTCCTGTGTTTTTTTCTTCTTGTTATTTTTTTTCTTCTCTTCTCTTCTTCTTCATCTTCTCTTCCTTCTCTTCTCTCTCTTCTCTTCTCTTCTCTTCTCTTCTCTTCTCATCTCTTCTCGTTCTCTCTCTTCTCTTCTCTTCTCTTCACTCTTCTCTTCTCTTCTCTTCTCTTCTCTCTTTTCTCTTTTCTTCTCTTTAACTTTTCTTTTCCCTTTTCTTCTTTCTTTCTTTTTCTTTCTTTTCTTTTCTACTTTGTTTACTTCTTCTTGATTCCTTCTTCTTCTTCAATAATCTTCTTCTTCTTCCTTTTCTATCTTCTCTCTTCTTTTGCCGTTTTTGCGTTCTTCTCATTCTTCTTTGATTTCTATTAAATTACTTCATTGCCTTCACTCTGATTTTTAATACATGTTACTCTTCTTAATACACAAGAAATTCTTCAAATTACTTTCTTCTTTCATTCTTTTTTCTTCTTACTTCTTCTTCTTCTTCTTCTTTAGTCGTGACTAAACTTTCGTACCGTGTAAGACGTATATTTATTTGTGTTACGGAGATACTAATTTAGAGATTAAAAACTAGCTCAGAAAATTTAGGAAAGCATTCATATAATAACTAAAAAAAAAAGCGCCAAAAATTTTTTTTTTGAGATCTCAGATTTTTTAAAATAAACATTTCTATTTATTAATTTAATACTATTGTATTTAATTAATTTTTCAATTTATTTGAACAATTCTTAATTCTTGGTGAAGCCCCCTAGATATTGAAAAATTTAAACAAGCCTGCTACTCGCTAACAACTTGCTATCTAGCAATGCCAATAATTCAGCTTACATATGTATGGTATTCAGATTTCAAAGAAATATATGCTAGGAGCTTTAACAAATATTATATGCAGTACGAATTCTATAGATTATAAACTATCATGTATGAACATATTAGCATATAGATGAATATATAATTAATAAAATATAATTAATATTAAAAAAATAAAATTAATAATAAGTTATATAAAATAAATAATAATCAATAATCATAATATATAGGCCCTAACTAAGAGTTAACGCATGATATTCTTCGAGAGAGACTAAGATAAGGTACAGAAAAACTGACTAAAGATTATATGTGAGTGTAGTCGTATGAAATCTGATGTAAAAAGATTTTTTTCTTTATATCTCCAAAACTACGCTAAAGTAGATAGAAAACTACAGATAGACATATATGGAATCAGCAGTTTAAGGCTCCAAAACAAATGCAGTAATAAAGAAATAAAGTGCTTTACTTTTTATTATGGGTAATGATTTATGCCCTAATAATTTCAGAAAGAAATTTAAAAATACTGAAAGGGCCCTTAGGCTACTTTTAAAAGCACTTTGCTGAATCGCCTTAGATTTATCCTTAGGGGCGAATAGCGTAGCAATTGTCAATAAAGAGCAAAGCGATCAGAAAGTCACACAGGAACGGAACAAGGTATTTTATGAACGGTCCTCTTAATGGATGCTAAACCTAAATTGAGCCCCTGCAATTTAGCTAGTTCCCGTTTCAAATCGCCCCCCCCCCCCACTTTTCCCTTCTAGAGGCTTGGCGAAGGCGGTGTGAAACAGGAGGAACGGGAAGGAGTCTTGACGATTTGTCGCATACCCCGTATGCGGTGAAGTCGCAGGACACCGCGCCGACGATACCCCAAAATACCAAGTGAGTGGAGTCTGCCGAAGAATTCGTGTAAACGGCCAACCCTACTAAAAGGAAATGTAAAATGGTTTCTGAGGGAACAATATGCGGTTCATGTTGTGATAAATCCCATTAAGGCATTTAACAAAACCATTAAAGAGACAGCTTAGCGTGATGTCATGATTGGCGTCACAAGATGTGTCATGAAAAGGCAAACAGTACGGGACCAAATGAGCCTAATCGACAAATACAGAAATTCTAATTAAAAATTTAAAAGAAAGGTTCCAAGACCCTCCCCGGAGGGGGAAATAGTCCAACCGTCGTCCCCCAGGAGCCGAGAGACCCCGGACTCCTGCCATCTTGCGGTTTACCCTGGGGTAAAAATTTTAGAGTTAATAAAAATATATAATTATATATTTGCAAATATTCTGCGCTCTACTGCTTTAATGTATTAGTAATTGCGTCGTCAGCCTATCGTAGTTTGTGAAGAATAAGATATGAACAAACATAAGAAAAAAAAAGCGATGAGTGTATTCATTCCACATACTCATAATTTATTACGCTGATTATACCTACTAAGTATGTTATCGGACTTAGTATGACAAATGTTAGGGCCAGAAAATCAAGCACACATTTCGGTGACCTTCTTCACGAGCATCCAAGTACGACATAATTCCTCTCAAACCTGCATACTCGCCTTGAGCTCCACTGAAATAATAATAATTTAATCATTTAATCAACGCACCTGTAACATTTATTTAAATTGTTTCATCTAATTATGATAAGAATATCCAAAGCTGAATACAAATTACTTTGTCACAGTTGAGTTAATTGTTTAAGTGATGATTATTATTATTTTAAATGTAAGAAACAAATTCAATGGCTCAAAGCACCCATGAACAACAATATAAATATATCCAGCGTCAGCTATGAATGTTTCGCAAAACGCTAACCCATTCTCTGTGAGCTCTTTAACACTACTGAAGATGATGTATCTTCAGAGAGCACGAGTGTAAAATTTTTTTAGGTGTTGATTGTAACTCTATTTTTATAAATACATTGACAAATTATATAAAGAAACGGATAGAAGTACTTTGTAAAGTTATGTAAACACTCATTACTTAATAATGTTAATCAAGCAACAATGTAAAGGTTTTAACCCTTGTTTGAAAAGCTTTCTCCCACTAGATGAAATTTACATCTTGTAGCCTGATAGTGGAAGGATATAATGACAATGTATGTCTGATAGGTTTTTAATGATAATATTTTTCAACGAGAATTTTAGCTAATGACATGTTAAAGCCATGGTGTAGCAAAACAATTATTACCAGAAATAGAATAGAATAGAGTAGTGAGCATCCTTTCCACATTCAAATGGTAGTTAGATAGCATTAATGAGAGTAACGCTAATAGTTCAATAAATTTTGGTAATTGTAAACATAGTCCAGGAAATAAAAGAGTTGAACATGAACATGACGTAAATGGAAAATCATCACAGAGTTTCATGAATACAAAAGTCATACATATTCCAAATTTTCAGGAGAAGATGCGAATGAGACTTTTCTTAGCTATATAAACTTTTTATTGTAGAATGTATATTGTTGACAATTTAGATGAAGACACCAAATTGCAGCAAAATCTAGAGTGGTGGAGTGGGTGAAGCGCATTGAAGTTGGAAAGCAATGGGATAGCAACCCAGTCCAGAAGCGAAATGGATGCCGCAGTTAGAAAATGGAAAGGTGAACACAAAATGCAATTGAAAGAAGGATGGTAATGGCGATGAAATCTTGGTAAAAGAGTTGGCGCAGAAAGTAGAAATAGATAGGGAGATGGATGTTGATTTCAAAGGAAAGGTGTGGGCAGTTAATAACTCTATTTATATGAACAAATATTTAGCAGATGTAAGATTTGATAGCAAAGCAGGCGATTTTGATAATGAGACAGCTAACGCAAAGATAGATCATTGGAAAGATGACAGATTTAACATGGCATATGATACAGTAAGCACAGCGAATGCCGAGGTGAAATGCAGCAAGGAGATAAGATTGTGTATGCCAGAAGGTCCAGATGGACATGGTCTATCTAATGTTGAGGCGCTTGTAGATATGAAGCATATGTATGAAAGTGTATGGCCCTCCGTCAATATTTACAGACAGAGCGACATAGTTAAGAGGAATAATGGTATAAGTAGAAGAGCTTTAACGCATACTACAAAAACCGAAAAACATTAATGATAATGATTTGTATAAAAATTCAAATAGGTGTAACTTTCTAGAGCTTAATTCTTCTAACTCTCCGCATGATTTACTTATTTCTACCTCTTGTTTTAATAATGTTTTACCTTTTAAATCTCATAATAACTCTCATTCTTTGGAATATTTGATTGGTATTTTTAATCTATCTCCCAAATTAACTCCTTTCACTCAACATGATTTGCAATCTTTAAAAGCCTCCAATCTCAGTGATCAACTTGAATCCCAGGGCACTCCCCCTGTTTCTCAAAAGGATTTCTCAGACACGATTCTATCTTTTGGTGAGTCATCGTTATCAGATTCTTTATTAGATTCGCACAATCTTCTTTCTGAGCAATAGATTACCTCCGAACCAGCATTGATAAATATTTTGACCTCTGTGTGTATTTTTCTTTCGGTTGTTCATGTACTAAATCACCATATACTTCCTCTCTCTCTCTCTCTCTCTCTCTCTCTCTCTCTCTCTCTCTCTCTCTCTCTCTCTCTCTCTCTCTCTCCTCTCTCTCTCTCTCTCTCTCTCTCTCTCTCTCTTCTTTCTTCTTTCGCAAAGGACGCTGTTCCGATTTCATACTCACATCAACCTTTTCTAGATTCATATTCAGAGCAAAGGGAATCAATCCACACACCTCCACAGAACAACAATTTTAAATCAATATCAAACATCTTTTCAAAGGCGATTTACAAATCTTCTCCATTTAACTAATACACTTTATAGTAGACTCTCATCTCATTTTTTGCTCAAACTCCTTCTTTCTCAACTCTGATTTTGCAAATCTTCTAATCAAAACCACTTAAACTAGCTCATTTGTCTTTATTTCAAACCGAAGCAGTTCCTAAACACTGAGTCATTCTCAACCTCTCACACAGAACTCCTCCCCTTTAACAACATTTGATAATCACATTCTCAAATCCATTCCTTGGGATAAGATGATGGCATCCTATACCAAACCACTCAGGAGAGGAACCATACTACTAGACTTTTCGGTATTAATGCACGTAAAAGTTTTGTATGTAATAGGGTCATTGTTGAACTTCCTCAATCTAAATCTTTACAAGAGATCCCCTGCACATTTCTCAAACAGAAATAACACTCATACTTTCACACAACATACCTGTCAAAACCCTTCCTCAAAGTTCTCACTTAGCTACCCTTCCAATTCCTCCTCCACCACAACCTTATTCCTACGCCCTCCGACCACCTCCAAAGCCTAACTTTTTGTCTCCTTCACTTCCAAGAAGGCTTACTTTCAAAGACCTTCCCACCGCGATACCTCCGAAACTATCTGGCAGACAACTCTCCTTCTACTTTCCAAACCAATAAAGTCAGCAAATTGATTCTCCTCCACCACCCATTGCCTCTTACTGCTTCAGTAGACCTC
This sequence comes from Trachelipus rathkii, assembly GCA_015478945.1. Lineage (NCBI taxonomy): Eukaryota > Metazoa > Arthropoda > Malacostraca > Isopoda > Trachelipodidae > Trachelipus > Trachelipus rathkii. Next base: position 632 of record JABUQX010111947.1, on the reverse strand, counting down.
TCATCCACCTCATCCTGACCTATTTGTATTCTTCCACTTGAAAACAAACCCTGTTATCTTTCAAATTTGTAAAACAAACTTCCTTTTCCCTCATAAGAGAGCAATTCTCTGCTAAATCTACATAAACATTTTAGACTAAAATTAATTTAGTAGTAGTAGTATTATTTATATTATTTGAGAAAGAGAAGAAATAACTTAACATTTTAGAAATCAAAGAAATTTTTAAATAAAGAAACTTAAACACAGTTGGGAATTAACCACACAGGTAAATTTAGAAAGTAAGAAGAAAGCTGATATGTTTCTTCCATTTTTATTATATTTTTTCATCTTTTGTTTAAAATACACTCAAATCTTACTGGTTTTTAATAACATTTATTTATTTCAGTTTGTTTCCCAAATAAAGAATATAGGCTTTTGATATTGGAATTAGATCCCATTGCCAATTATAATGTCAATAACAGGAAGACAGCCTCAAACCCTCGTTTGATAAACGATATTTTTTTTTTGTTTCGTTTTTTAACAAAACATATCAAGAGTTCAAATAAATAAATTATTAATGAAGTAAGTGCAATGAAACGCCAGCAGCCGCGAGAAATATGGAAATGTATAACACCAAACGATTTAACAAAAAC
>JABUQX010111946.1:17500-25969 GCA_015478945.1 Trachelipus rathkii | reverse complement strand
TATATATATATATATATATATATATATATATATATATATATATATATATATATATTATATATATATATATATATATATATATATATATATATATAATGACGAAATAGGGAACCGGGAACTGTAGCGATGATTGCTGGAAAATGCCACGCCTCGGCACTGCAATAGGTATATGCATTTGTCAATAACATGTAACATAAGTGATGCAACACTCTAGTCACCAAAATCCGGTCAAAGTTAAGCATGCACTTTTTATGTTTTATTTTTTAGCACCTCAGTCATTAATCAAGGTAAGATCTCCGCCAAAACACGAATGGGATTCAATGGGGTTCCTTGTCTAATATGGGCCATAGTAGTTCTGTATTTATAAATTGTATACTAGGCAACTTTTATGAGCCAGATGGTCCATGAACCTACAATACACGATGCACTGTTAGACTTAATAGCTACTGTTTCCAGAAGCCCGACTGCAGCCCGGGCGGGCACACAAGTGCACATGCATCGTTTCCAGAGCCAGTTTGAGCACTTCTACGTCAAGTAAACGTCACAGTCAGGCACCCGTTGTTAAATCCTTGATTTCGGGAATTAATAAACGGGCAGGCTGCGCGGAAGAATACTTTGTTTACAAACAAACTTTTTTCCAAAACATGTGTCGGAAATGGCTTGCCAAAATTTTTTAAATATTTTAGTTAACTTTTATATTAAGGATACTAATATATCGTATCATTTCATAAAATAGATACATATAAGTATAAGAGTATTGTTTACAATTGTCAGCTGATGACGGGCGCGCTCGACCGTTTCCAGGTTCTCAAATTTCCTGTTCTCTGATTTTTTTAATGTAATTTTTTCAATTCAAAGCGTTTCCGAGTCGATTTTGCACACGGGCTGCACTCGGGCTTCTGGAAACGCAGCTATAATTTATTTTGAATTTCAAATTCAAAATAGGTAGCCACTTTTTGTATAATTTTAGTTTAAGAAATCATTGGAGATAGCTAAATGAAAGATAAATACTTAAATCCGATAACCAAATCACTGAAATCAGTGACGTCATATGTGTTGACAAAATAAAAAAGGGGCGAGAGTCTCCCCGTAACTATGCTCGTAATTTCATGTGTAACTAATTACTGGCGTTCTTGTTTATATAATGTATAACTTAAAAATATTTTCAAGGACATTCACAGAGGACCGGTGTTGAAACTTATTTGTTTGTTTTTATAATTACGTGTGCGACCTTTTAGTTAGTAACTCCCCTCTCGTTGAATTTGGTGTGGGTTTGCAGTTTTTAAACTTAAGATATATCAGTATAGTGCATGTGTTTATCTTTTTCAGGGACCTCAGGATGGGGGGAGGGGGACAAACTTTGTTAGACCCATATGACTTCCTACTATCTCAGTTGTTTCAAAAATTGTTAATGAACTTTATTTTTTTTATGAGTCAATAGTAGAATAATAATATTGTCAATCGCGTATGAGAACTATCACAGTATAGAGGGATTTTGATAATTATTATTAATGTGCAGTCCATATGTTTACAACTGCAAGAATTTAAGGTAATTGTGGAGATTTCACCAGTCCAAAGTGGACAAGACTGTATTAAAACTACAAACATTTAATGTAAAAAAATGGTAAATTATTTGAAGTTTTGGTAATAGTAGTGCAGAGGAGCTTCACCCCTGATTTTTTAAAATCACAGGATATACTAAAAAAAAAAATAAGGTAATAGTAGTGCAGAGGTTTCACCCCTGATTTTTATAAATATTATGAAGAATAAGAAAAAACAAATGTGGCAGTCTCTTTAGAAAAAAAAGTTACAGCCTCTAAAAGTTGTTAAAACTCCTATAAGATTTATAAAAAAATAAAAATAAAAATAAAAATCACAGGATATACTCTAAAAAAATAATAATGAAGCATAAAAAAAACAATGATTTAAGTCTAGGAAAAAAGTTACAGCCTCTCAAAGTTAAAAATTTTCCCATAGGCTTTCTTATTAAAAAAAAAAAAATTATTGGGCCTCATGCTCGTTTTAGGGCTCTCCTAGTTCAGGTTATGATAAGATTTAAGTATACATTTTCTCTGTATAATTACAAAAAAAATTTTTTTTTAAATTTGTTTTAGGACCCATTAAGTTTAGGTTATGATAAGTTTTGTTAATTATACATAGTGAATCTGTCTAATTAATCAAACTTATCATAACCTTACTGATTTTTTATAAATAAAATTTGATTTTTTATTAACAATATTTGGCAATGTTGCATCTAGGAATATCAAAAGATCGTTTGATTTTATAAAAAATATAGATTTTTTAGAATCTATTAAATTCAATAATTACCAAAATAATAATAGCGCTCTGAAAATCATAATAATTAGGCTTTTTTCCCATAACTATAATGTTATCTATATATCTATTGTTACATCCGATAATGAAGTTATCGGATATTGCTGTTACCCATATAAGTAGTGTGTTCGAACACGAGTAACACTGGCTTCGGCAAATTTACATTAAATAATTTTTCAAAAATGAAATATTTGTTTATATAATCATATATTAACTTAAATGTTATTTAAAATTAAAATTTATGAAAATTTAACAAAATTAAACATTTGAATATATATATATATATATATATATATATATGAGCAGTAGCAGCAGTATATATATATATAAGAGTTATATATATATATATTATATTAAGGTTATTATATAGCATATATACATTATATTAAGGTTATTACATATATATATACATACATATCTATATTCATTAGTTATTTTATATATATATTGTTATATATATATATACATATATATATATTATGTTAAGTATATATACATGGTATATATATATATTAGCAAGCTATATATGTTATATATACATACTAAGGTTGTTGTTGTTACATATAAGATCAATGGCCCATAGGCTCGGTCTGGGAAGGAGGGACATTCATACCCCCGAAGGCCTTCGCGACACCAAACATCAAAGAGCGGGGGTTCGAGCACCTCCGGGAGGGGGAAGCTTCGTCCTGCCCTGTCGTCTCTCGGAAGGTCGAGATGCCCTCAAACATTTGATCGGGCGGTCTACCCTTGGGGTACCCATTATGTAAATTTTTTTTTAAACCACGCGCATCTAAGGGCAGACCGCCCGATGGCAGTGAGTCGGGCCCTCTGGCCTCCCGGGGGTCACAGGTGGACGATTTCCTCCGAGGTCCGAACTCCCGCTTTTGGCATTTGGGTGTCGCGGGGGCTCCTCCCCCACGGGGTATGGAAAATGTCCCCTCGCTCCCCGCCGGCTCGAGCCCCCCCATTATATATATATAAAGTTATATATATATATAGTAAAGATAAGATAGCAGCATCTCCACGGCCGCAGCAGATATATATATATATATATATATATAAATAGCCCCCTAATGGGCTGTGATATATATATATATATATATATATATATATATATATATATATATATATATATATATATATATATATATATATATATATATATATATATATATATATATATATATATATATATATATATAAGTAAATCGATATTTTACATTGGTGCAAATGTGTGCATAAATTATAACATTTGTAATATTTTTCTTTGTTAATTAAAATGAAATTGCATAAATTCAAACACATTTGCCTTCCAACTGAAAAACAACTTTATCTCCTTAAAGCAGCTTCACAAATTTTTCATTTAAATATATTAAAGCATGATTAGAATTTAGTTGCATCTTCAACATGGCCTCAAGGTCAAGTGCAGTTGCAATTACCGGTATTTGCTCTTTATGTGAAAATACTTTAAACTCTTTTCTTTTGCTATGTGAAAGTAGTGTAAATTTAAATAATTTTCTGTATGAACATAATATTTTGTGTGAAAATAAACTTTAAAATCTTTTCTTTTATGTGGTTCGATTGCAAAAGAAATAGATTTGTGTGTACTAAAAATACAGTTATAGTTAACGGTATCAAAGAAAAGAAAGAAAATTGCCATTATACAGTTTCGAAATTTAAAGGTACATTTTTCGAAAAACACCATATAAGTGTAATAAAAGTGTGTAAATTTGTTTCGTATTGGACTTTATTACGACATCCAAGACAAAATTTTATTAGAGAGGAACTTGACATTAAAGCCGAAATAGTGGTTGATTTTAGCAACTATTTAAGAGAGGTTTGCTTTAATTATATTTACATAAACTCAATCCCTATAGGCGGTAGAAACAATATTGTGGAAATTGACGAGGCCAAGATTGGAAAAAGTAAATATAATCGTGGTAGACCAATACCAGGCAGCTGGATTTTCGGTGGAATAGACCGTGAGACAAAGGAAACGTTCATTGTTCCAGTACATGACCGCAGTAAAGAAACGTTACTTCCAATAATACAGAAATATATTCTACCAGGAACAACAATCGTAAGCGATTGTTGGAAAGCGTACAATTGTCTAAACGAAGAAGGATTTCAACATTTAACTGTTAACCACTCGTTGAATTTTGTCGATCCCCAAACTCAGGCTAACACCCAAACAATAGAAAGATTGTGGCGGGAAGTCAGATCTGGCATCCCAAGATATGGGAATAGAAAACATCATTTACACACTCATATTTCCGAATTCATATTTAAACGCAAATTTAATAAGCATAAAGAAAGAATTCACCATTTATGGATAGCCATTGGTCAATTATATGACCCAAGAAAATAATTTTTTTAAAGGTAATATATATATATATATATATATATATATATATATATATATATATATATTATATATACTATATCTAATATATATATATTATATATATATATATATATATATATATATATATATAATATATATATATATATATATATAATAATATATATATATAGTATATATATATATAATATATATACTTGCATATGGCACGTTGTTTATTTGAAAACACTTGGCAACGTTGTTTATTTTGAAAACAACTTGCAAACGTAAAATGTGGGAATTTAAAAAAGATTCGATTATCTTTTCCTAAAAATTCGATATCTGACATTACTTAAGCGAACCATTACTTAATTTAAACCTCCAGTAATCTATTTCATTTCGTTATGTTTCCATGCACTTCAACCAAATTTCTACATTCTACGTCCATTTCCAAGTTTCAGGCTCAGCACCCCCTAAAAGAGGACCCCTCAGCCTTCATTCATTTCCAAGGTTGGAGAAACATTTATATAATACTATATATATATATATATTTAATATAAACTATATTATATATATATATTTATATATTAATATATATATTATATATAATATATATATATATATATATATATAATATATATATAATATATATATATTATAATTACTATATATATATATATAATAATTATATATCATAAAATATTAACTTTTGTTGTCCCAATGTTCTTTGGTTATACATGAATTTTGACAAAACATCATGTCCAAACTTTTATTACTTACGAAGTCAATTTCACATTCTCACTTCAAAAAACAGCAATCTACCAAAAAGCCTTAAAATCAAATAAAAATTCTTTACGTATCTCACTGCACAAGACAAATAAGACGGAGCGTAGCACAACTTTTTCTCAAGACTTCAGAGGCACACTGATTGCAAGTCATACTAACTAGATGAAGTTACCAAAAGGAATGAAAACTTGCCAGATGTCGATAGATATATCAATTTATGTATTGCAGTTTAAAATTTTCCACTTTATGGGAAAAAAAAATTTTTTTTATAATTTTACCCCCCACCAATTTTGCGTCATATATAATTGAATATGACCTGTAGTATACAGTTTTGGAAGGAAAGGAGTAATGGTAGTAAAATCAATTTTACTTTTAAGCCATATCTATAGTACATAATTTAGAAACATATATAGTCATTGACAAATATTTTTTATCATTGCAAAATAATACTTTACAAATCCATTAAAAACAAACAATGTTAAGAAACAATATTAATGAAATACAATCAAACATGGACTCCACATAAAATTTAGAGTATGGATGGTTCAACAGAGTGAGAATAGTTCTTTATATAATTTACAATTTAATTTTATTTAAAAATGAAAATGAATATAATGATTTCTCAATATAAATTTTAAAATCCACGAGAATCAATCAGGTGAACAAGTTTAAAATTTTTCCCTATTAACAGAAATCCAATGTCCTCCTTTTGCAATTTGACGGGTGAAGTGATGAAAACGAATTTATATTCCTTAGTCCAGTTTTACATATCCCACTTTCTTAACGCGAAGACTCTAAAATTCAGTGGTCGTTTAAAAACACAGAATTTACTTCTTCTTCAATTCATCTTTAGTATATTCAAAAACATGTTGCGCTTACTCTGACATTTCAATGAGCCGAGGATGTTCCAAATATACCAAGACAGGTGATGGGTGATTGCAGACTTCCACCGAAGGAGAGACTTAACCCTAATGTTTCCCCTTTCTTAAAATGTTTAAATGATTAACGTTACAAGGCTGAAAGATCGGCTGTAAGATCGTAAGCATATAAAATTTAACATATTCTTACGTTATTCTTTAAGTGCTATCCTGTACCAGCTATAAATTACATGGAAGAGTATTAGCTATAAAGTTCGTAAAAGGGTCTTGGACATAGGAGGTGTGAGTCCATTGTATAAACTATTTTCATAAGTCACGACCGTAAAGCTGGACCATTTACATGTAGACAATGATACCCTAAGTCCAAAAGGGAGAATTTAATGATTGACTTTTTATAATCGGACTTACGCTCATGCTCAACAATTCCATATATACTTTCTGAGTAAATTTTCCGTTCACGTTGTTAGGGATATTGATACTCGGTAATCCCATGTGTGAAATTAATAAACTGCAGTTCAACTCTTTTTGATATGAGAGATACTTAGCAATAGATGTTTAAAAGAAACTTTTCAATTTCCCAAATGTTCATCAGTTTTGAATAGCTAATTCACATTTCTTACGTAGATACAGGCTTCTAACAGCTTCGAAAACATGGAACGGCATACAGCTGTAGACTACAGGTTATACTTTCTTATTTTAAAGACGAAATTAGGATATTATGATCTGGTTAAAGAGAATCGTAGTATCTAGTAGCTGGAAGGAATAAAGTTCATTTCATAGAAGAGAAAGATAATCCACCATTATAAACGTACCATAAAATTCAATATGTGTATTACCTATGACTATTAGCAGCTTTATCACAGGGTCCAACGATATCTTAAACTATAAAACCACATGAGTAAAGTAAGATTGTTAGCATCGTCTGAATAATTTCAAATAAATGCTTATATAACTTTCTATACGGAATAATTTCACAAGCTGATGGTTCTAGTGAAGTCTTCCGGTTGCAGATAGAGTCAATGCTGGTTTAAAACAAAGTTACAGGAAAATGTGGATTCCGTTACACTACATTCATTCGTGATGAGAAAGGCCTGTACCATCCGGGTTTCGCTCAAATTTTGTTTTTAAATATAAAAGCAACATTTGATGGATCTAGATACTGATCTGAGAGTACCAGCGGATAGTCGAATTCGAGCGGGGACATCGGTTGTTGTTGGATTGAGTGAAATTGGGTAATACTAATGAAAATTGGTCGTCACTACACTAATCTGCGTGAGGTTCATGGGAGAAGAGACCCAGTCAAACCCTTACAAACCAGCTCTGGACTAGAAGGATGAGGGAAATGCACCTGTTATCCATCTAGATACTCTTACATAGTCATTCACGTTTATTCCTGATTATCTTTAATTTCTCGGCCTCCACGGTTTAGCGATAAGCAACTTACTTTAGCATTTTCTAAAGATCGATATATAATTCTATGGAAAGATCTGTTATAAGAATAAGCTAGGTCAGCCAATATGTCAATATTACTTTTACAAGTATTCATCTGAGTAAAGTATTGAGCATCTCAATTCTTGGATTCATGCGCATGAACTCTTCAACAATAAGCCACTTTATTAGCAGAGATATGTTATAAATACCTTAAATCGTATTCAATAATAATTTTTTGAAAACTCTCTCCTAGAAATTCCGTTTCCTATACCCGTGCAAATCCATTTTAAGGTACTCTGCCATCATCCCTTATAATTTTACTCCACAGCTCAGCCAAAGTATCTTTTAAGCGCTTTTAGCCATAGGTATCTCTAAAACACGTCAATAATGAAAAGTATGTATTGATGCCATCATTACAAGAACTGTATTTAATCATTGCAGTGTAAATCTAGCTGCCACACATTATCGCATGATGGGCTATAGTTTTCCGGGTAGGAAATTTTCTACGAATAGGTTTATGTAAAGTAAATGCTGCTTTCACCTTGTAAATATTCTTGTAACTCTTTTTTTTGATATTTCGATGTCTTGGAAGCAAAACCTGTGCACTATTAGGCTCTTTTCACACAGTAATGAATAATTATAACTACAGCCTTTGCTTCCATGTTGAAAACTGACATAAGCTAAAACATATTATTTATA
>JABUQX010111946.1:10000-15000 GCA_015478945.1 Trachelipus rathkii | reverse complement strand
GGCAATCTGAAACACCCTGTAGTATACTATATATATATTAATTATATATATATATATATATATATATAGTATATATTATATTAATATATATATATATATATATATTAGATATATAATATATATTATATATATATATATATATATATATATATTATATTATATTATATATATAATAATATATATATAAATATAATATATATAATATGACATTATATCCATTTAGGTCTAATGTAGGGTGTTTTTCTTTTTCTTCCTCTGCTAACACGCTTAAATCTATCTGAAGCGTAAGAAAGAACCAGAGGCTTGAATACGGGTCTAGGAGACACGGAATAATATCCCAATTCTGCTAATCTTTGTTATTTAAGATTAAAGTTCGGGGGAAATTAGTAGTTTGAATTCTTGTTTGATGTTAGGCATCCAGCAACAGGACTCTCTTCCAAGCACGTGAGATCTCGCTAATTAAATCCACAATATTGACCTTTGACTATTTTCATCATCGACTAATCGATTTGTCTAATTCATTCCATGATCATTAAATCTTTTAAAATATTATGTAAAGCTGGTTCTGCTTGTGGACCTCTATTTGTAGCTCTCTCTGGATATTTTTAAAACTATCGTTCGTTTTTGCACTGCAGGCTTTTATATTGGTGCGTAGATTTGATCATCTGGGTCGATTTACTTAATGATGGAATTAGAGTAAGTTCTGTAAGAATCTATAATATTTTTACTGGCATCTGGTCTAAGACACGTTTCCTCTTGGATGCTTAGTGTCTTAATTTACATATCTGATACACTTCTTTCTCTAATTGATTATCTGTTCAACTTAGGATCATATAAAACTGAAGGGTAGAGGTTGTTGATCGACTGTGAACACGTTTCAAAGATGAAAACTCTGTTTATGTAACTGTTGATGATTGGTAGAGATTGTACATGCATGTTGTGGGATTGGCAATAGACTGTCATGGTGAGGTTGTGGTTGATCAAGACTGTGGAATAAGAATTTTGCGACGGTTTATATATTAATTTCATTATACCACTTCATTTTCTCAAAACTTTAACGGCAAAAAAGCAACTTCTTTATATCTAGAGATATCCACTTAGTTATCAAAAGAGCTATGTCGAAAAGAGTAACGGTAGGAATACTCCACCTCCTTTCTGCAGGACGTCTTTTATTTTCCAGATTTTTTATACTAAGGGAGAGTTTTTTGAATGATGGTTTCATGACTGCGAAGCTTCTCCTTCTGAGGTTCTTTTTAGAGGAACGGTTCCTGTTTATAAGATTTAGACACACTTCGCAAATACACATTAGATGAATTTCTCATCCTCACAGATTAGCTTTACGTTTTTCAGCTGTTTTCATTTTTAAATTTTTGGATAGGACCTCATATACATTTCTTGAAACCTAGCTGCGATAATCCATTCAGGATGTCTGCAGCTCTTCCATTTCGAATGGCTAATCCTCCAGCGAGAGTCAAGCAAGCTCAGATTACGATGTTATTAAGATAGCTAAGTTCAGCAGCAGTGTAACATTATACAATTAGCATTTCGTTCCGCAATGTCATCTCTCTATTTTTTCTTTAAAGTATTTCTTCACTTGTTGACAGTGACATAATATGAAGTGAGTGATGGCTTTTCTAATCCTCGCATCTTCACTATTTACCTTCTCTTATACTCTCTCAGAAAAATAAACAATATATAAATTAGTCGTGATCTTTAATAAAGCGTGATCTGTAGAATACGCTCTATATCTGATGATATATCATAGAGGTATAGAAAAGTCAGCAGACTATTCTCTACCATCTGAGTGATTACTCGTACAGTTTTAATGTCAGCTTTATAGTTATCTATTATTCTTCATCTACTATCCACTCTCAATATTCATCTTGATCACAATAATATATTATTGAACTAATGGTAACATTTTCCAGTAATTTTAATGATATATTATATTATATTATTTACCTTTATGAGAATTAATATACATCTTTAAATTCAGTATAAATTTTTCCTGTAATAAACATTGTATAATCCATATTATTTATACTGCTTTGTTTTGCTCAGAAAATTTCCGTTTCTCTTAATTAATTACATTAACAGTGAAAGTTTATTCTCACATTCACTGTAGGTCCTGTTATCAAGTAACATGTAGCAGGACTCCCGGAACATGATACTTACACACGGTCCATTACTACTTCAAATGTTATGACTACTATAATTTATAAATACTTCCCCGTGAATCATTCGATAACTATATATATATAATTATATTAATTATATTATATTAAATTATATATAATATATATATGTAGTATAGTGTGTGAGTGTGTGTGTAGGTATATTAAATATTAACATTTAGATTAGTACATCATTATTAGTTCTTAAATAATTCAATGTGACTCCAGAATATTAAGTCCTTTTTATTTTATTAATTTAGTGTACATAATTCGGTAACATTATATATACTGTAATATTTATATATATATAAATAAAAATTAAATAAGTTATTAATACAGTATATTGATTTCATCTATAGATGTTCAAGATATTTATATCGTGTTTGATTTAGATCCGTAATAAATCTGATAGATCACTTTGACTAAATAATTTGCTTGCTTTTTTAAGTACTTCATATAGTTAATTTAGTAATCTCAAGTGTATTTGAGATTACAGAACGTACTATACTATAAATAGTTTAAGTTAAATTTATCCATTTACTAGGTTGATCCTAAACGCAATATTTTATTTAATTTATACTCATTATTATATCACCTCTGTTAGTATATATAGTGTAAAAATTGTAGTTATTTTAATATTCTAAACAGGGGGATTTAGTACTATAAAGTTTTATGTTAGTACATAATTATGCATTTAGAATAGTAATAAGATTACAATTATAATAACGAACATAATATATAACTATAGTTAGGTATTAGATTGCAAATAATTATGATTATAATTAATATCATATTAAACCAATATTTTACAAGTCATTTTCTATAAATTAGTGAGATATAATATTTTAGTAGGTACTCGAGCCGACGGGGGACAGTTAAGGTAGGGACTCAGTGTATATATCAATACGCGTATATTACCGGACCGAGACTCCATAACTACTTTACCATATATCTCTTAGTCGTAGTCTAGGTGCGGTATTCTTTATATATAAAAAAAAAAAGGAACTAGTACTTAATTATATTATTGTATATACAATATATGTATCTCCATTCATAAGATGTCCTGAGATACATTATCCGAATTTATTTATCCTCGATAGCTTATGGCATACTAATATCTGTATTAAATTTATTCTCCTTGACATTCTATTATTATATAGGTTCGTCAATGTATTAATAAAACATTATGTTAATATATTTTTTTTAAATGTAAATGTTATCAATATCGATATTGAAGAGGTAGAGCTCTATTAACTCAAGTAAGGGCGATATAGCTCTTAAGGGATCAATATGCGCAATAGCTGGGTGAAGTGGAAGAGTCCCTTCTAGGGCTGCATGGTCTAGGTACTAATTCTTATTGAGTTATAGCTTAAGGTCGATAATAAAATCATGTTGTAATTAAATTTTTTTTTATAATGATCCATTGGATTATTCTAATAAAATAAAAATTAAAAATGTTAAGATTATAAAAAAGTGTGGACTCATTAGTGTATGAAATACGGTTTAATTATTTGATAATTAAGAAATTCTTATTATGATTATATCATCTTTTATTATAAAAGTTACAATTAGCATAGTATTTAAAAAATATTCGCTTTACCTGCATATATATTGCGCCTGCGAGGCTTCTGACGCTGCGTCGGTTCCGCGTTGGGGCACTGTCTTCGCATACGTGTTTGCTTTTGTCTTTCATCGATGACCTTTAGAGAGTTTAGAAACGTCTGTCTCTACTAGCGCACTTCATGTAGCATTTCTTATCTTTTTTCACTGAATCTCCCGTAAGGGGTCCTCCAGACTAATTTTGGTGTTTTGAAACCTTCAAATTACTCGAGAATACGTTCATTTTAAATACATAATACAATGATCTAATGTTTAGGGTGCTTTATATAATACATTCGTTTGCGTAACTCACGTGCCGCACCAGCACCGTACCAACTCCTTTGAGTAGTTATTACTATACATATACCTCAATACTCATAAATTCATTCAGTACACCTTTATATCCCACCAATAATTTCATCTAGCTATAGTAGATATTTTTCAAAGTAGGGCTCGCCCCATTAACATGCTGGCGTGTAGCGGGAAAAATTTGTGGTGCCGTATGTGAGGTGACAACACAGGCAGTCAGTAGCAGTAGGTATATAATACCAACTTTGTAGGCATACCTAATACTTCTTATCACACAATTAAATAACCTTATAGAACATTATTATAATATTATGCCGCTACGATTGTGCCAATTCACCCATACTGCGTGGAACGGATGCATCCACATGGAACACCCATCCTCTCTGACGAGGGGTGAACATCTCTCCACCGTAGATTATTTTCATAATCCAACGTATGGCGGACACATATAAAACTTGATGTCCGTCTATGCACATAATTAGATGACATCTCTTAAGAGACATTAAGGGGTCACTGTTATCCTCACTTCAGGGGTTGCATATATAGGGCCACTATGTAAACCTCATCTACGGATTGAGGTGTATAATACCCATATAACCATTAATGTGTATATCAAATATTTTAATCCATTACTAGAATATAGAACGAAGAATAGAAAAAAATTGACTCCTCCCCCCTTTGGATGTTTATCTTATATAAATATAGAAAATATATAAAATATATATTATTTAAGAATATATATCCTATATGAGCATTCAGCATAACTTAATTTAGCTAGTCATCCGCTGTTATTATACCAACTTTGGGGGTCTAACACCCTCCTAAAGGGTGTGACCTACGGAGGTAACCTCGGTATACGATGAGCGTATCCTTCATAAGAATGGTGTTAATCAAATTGAGGGAATAACGATGCCTTCT
>JABUQX010111946.1:0-5000 GCA_015478945.1 Trachelipus rathkii | reverse complement strand
CTATCAATACTACATTTATCTTTGTACACAAGGTGCCCTTGTCAACTTTTCCGTCAACCCAGATACAGAGTAATTTTTCTACACCATCACAGAGTATTTCATTACTTCCTACTCTCATCCTATTTTTTCCTCTGTCCAACTTTGATTTATCGATCATTATGTGATTCACATCCACACTAGGCCCTAACAGGTTCATAGCCTTTAAATCCAACAGGAGTTCATTGACAAGGTTTGCCCCTAGATTTGAAGAAACGTCACCTCTAATCAATTCCATGGCATACCTTGGCGTTTCCAGAAAGTTGTTATAACCTTCATCTCGTAATGTATTTAGTCGAAAGTCTCCGGATTTATCATCACTTGACCAAAATATTAGTACAAAAGCAAATTAATGTTAGTGTTAAAATAAAATTATATAAAGATACAAACAGGTCAGGTTATAGTATTATCAAAATTATTATTAAGAATCTCGTTATAATAACTATGAGCATTTAAGCACAAGCATGCATTTATAAATTTTAAAATGGTATATCATAAGGGAAAATCTTTACAATCATTATCTCTCTAGAATCTTCACCTGCAGTTGCCGAAAAGAATTTCTGTGAAGACGTTGATGCAGTAGTGCACAAATGAACATCCCCCTTCTTTTGAATCTGCACTTATATTCTTCCTCTTAAAGCTACAGCCCTTCGTTCTTTTAAAACATGACCTTTATTATTACCTTCTTTGATGGTGAACAAGTACAGATTATGTGTTGTGTTTTGCAATTTTTTTATTACACCTCACATCTTTGTCATCACAAAGACGAATAGGCAGCTTACAGGTGCAAGAAGAAATATCAAAGAGTTTTTTCTAATTTTTCCTCCATATTCTGCACCTGTACTGTAGTGAGACATTTCCCATTAATTTTCTTGGCTTTCTTGAAACACATTCGATCCACCAACTTCACGACATAATATTTATCATATAACGGCAAGCACGGATTTACATTTTTCCATATTTTGATAATGTCATCTGCTATCACTTTAGCTATATCATAATCTTTCAAGTTAGGGTGACTATTTTTAAGAAAATAGCTCTACTGAATGACTTGGCGGAGGCGTGAGCCTAGGTTAAGTTTTTTGTGAGTAATGTTAGGTTTGCCCGAGAATGTTGCTAATGTCTACGTTGCTTATTCATAGCTCAAATGATGTTATACTCGAAACGATGACACTTTGATGAAGATAGTGTCATCATAGTTCAAGATGCTGTATCTTTGATAGTTGGTCACTTTGTCAAGCGTTTTTGTTAGATAATGCGGCTTTATCTGTGCTGATATGCGATAAAAGTGGGAACATATCAAGTATTGAATGACCTTTAGCTACTTACCTTTGTAAGATAGGAATTTTCAGATGAGGTGGGTATTATTCATACCGCGAGGTATGTTAGGTTTCATTTGTACAGTATATTCTTAGTTCAGGTTATAATATGTTAACTTTATTGATGCTAAAACTCTGTTGCGTAAGCATATATTTTCGTAAGGTCGGTACATTCAAAGAACTTTTGTTATGTTTTATTGTTTGTCAAAAATGATAGCGAAAAATACTTGAATCCAATAGTAATAGATCATAGGCGGTGGAGTGGTAGGTATTGCTGCGGATGGGTGTTTTTACTGATTTACTGCTTTACGCTTAATATCAGATAAACTATTACACTTTACTGTGATAATTTATTCAAGAAATTATTTTTAGTTATGTCAGGATAAAATTTGTATTTTATGTTATGTTTGTGAAAAACTTGTTATGTTTTCAAATTATTCGTTAGGCATTATGATATTTAGCCGAGGTTATGATGAATTTTTTGTTAAATATTACGAGTTGATGTAAAAAAATTTGTTACGTTAACATTATATTCGTTGTCAGTATGATGATTAGACAGGTTTATTCTAAATTTTTGTTAAATATTACGATGTTAAATTGAAAAAATTAACATTGACATGTTAGAGATTTGCTTGAAAAAGTTTGAATAGGTTACGTTTTGTACCAAGTAGGTACTTTACTGTTGTTAAGTGCGGAAGTTTGTTAATGTGAGTAGTTTTTTATTCGTGGTTATGGTGTGTTAGGTTTGTCGTTGTACATTATATCTTAGTTCAGGTTATGATATGTGTTAGCTTTATTAATGTAAAACGTTGTTACGTTAGCATATATTCGAATGGTTAGTATATAAAGACTTACTTTGTGTTATGTTTATCCGAAAAAAGATAGCGAAATTATGACATAAATCAACTAGATCGATAGATCAAAGGTCATTTAGAGGGGGAGCGGGTTTTGATTATGGACTTTACTGATTTACTGCTTAAAATTAGTAAAACTATTACAATTTACTTTAGATATTTTATTCAAAGAACTATTTTTATGTTAATTGGTTGGATAAAATATTGTTATGTTTACAGTTATTCGTTGGTCATGTATGATAATTAGAAACAAAGTTATGATAGAATTTTTGCTTAAATATTTACTTGTCAATGTAAAATTAACGTCAATATGTTAGAGATATGCTGAAAAAAGTATGAACTAGTTACGTTTGTATGCAATGTTAGTTACTTTACTGTGTTAAGGTGTGGAACTTTGTTAATTTAACAGTTTATTCGTGCGCTAAAGGTTGTGTTAGGTTTGTCTTTGTACCTTATTTTCTTAGTTCATGTTATGCGATTTAGCTTTATTATATGGAAACTTTATTTACGTTAGCAGTAATTCGCTGGTAGTATATAAAGAACTCATTTTTGTGCTATGTTTATCCGAAAAATGATACTTGAAATGCGACGTAATCCAATAGTGTTCAATGTAAAAATTAACAATTCGATAGGTTTGAGATTAGCTTTGAAAACGGTGGAAAGGTTACGTTTTGTACAGCTGTGCTAGTACTTTACTGTGGTAAGTATGGAACTTTGTTAATTGTTAGTAGTTTTAATTCGTGCCTAGGTGAGTTAGTTCATTTGTACATTGTACATCTATATTCTTGGTTCTGTAATTGCTATGTTAGCTTTTTAATGTGAAAACTTGTTACACTAGCATATATTCGTTGGTTGATATATAAAGTGATTTTTGTGCTATGTTTATCTGAAATGATACTCGATATGTGACCTGATCAATAGATCAATAGGATCCAAAAAGGTCATGATGGCGTGCGATAGGGAGGGGCGGGAGGGGAGAGGGGGTTTTGATTACTGATTTTTCTACTGATTTACTGATTTACAGCTTTAAATTAGGTAAACTATTACACTTTACTTATGATACTTTTTATCAAAGAACTTATTTTTATTTTATTTTGGATAAAACTTTGTATATTTTTATGTTAATGTTTGATAAAACTTTTTATTTTTGCAATGATTTGTTGGGGGATTATTGATATTTAGAAGAGTATCATTAAAGGTTTGTTAAATATTACTATGATTGTAAAAACTTTGTACGTTAGCATATATTCGTTGGTCTGTATGATAATCGGACAAGAATATGATACATGGGTTGCTGAAATGTTACTGGTCGATGTTAATAACGTTAATTGTTAGAGATATAATTGAAAAAAAGTATGAAATTTATTATTGTTTGTGTATGAATTGTTAGTTACTTTACTGTGTTAGTGTGGAACTTTGTAAATGTTAACAGTTATTCGTGTGTAGTGTGGTTAGGTATGTCGTTGACATTATTTTTCTTTAGTCATGTTATCCTATGTTAGCTTTATTGATGTGGAAAAACTTTATGAGTACAGTAATTCGTTGATAAGTATGAATAATTACCCAATGTTGTTGATAAATTGTTTGTTAATATTACATGTTAAATTAAATTAACTATTGCTTATGTTAAAGATATGCTTGACAAGGGGTGAAATAGGTTACGTCTTGTATGCTATGTTAGTGATTTACTGTTGTTAAGTGTGGAAAACTTTTGTTAATGTAACAGTTTATTCATGCGTAGTGTGTCAGGGTTTGTCGTTGTGCATTTATATTCTTAGTTCAGATGATGCTATGTTAGCTTTATAATGTGAAAACTTTGTTACGTTAGCATATATCGTTGATCAGTGTATAAAGAATTGTTTTTATGTTATGTTTATCCGAATGATACTCAAAATTGTGACATGAATCAATAGATCACAATGGATCGATAGATCATGGGAGGGATGGATTGATATGGAGGGTAGGCTTGCATGGTTTGATTACTTATTTTTCTGATTAGGGTATGTTAAAATATTAAAATATTTACTAAAAAAATATGACTTGAATCAATAGATCAAATAGATCAATAGATCACGGATGAACAGAAGGGCTATTATGGTGGTGATTTACTGATTTACTGCTTAGTTTATGTAAACATGCAATTTTACCAAAAAATAATGACTGAATAAGATCATTAAATCATAAATCAATAGATCAATAGATCAATAGATACATAGATGTAAGGGGCGTAGTTTGATTTACTGATTTACTGATTTACTGCTTAGAGGTATGTCAAAAAAAACATGACAATTTAAGTAAAAATATGACATGAATCAATAGATAAAAAGCATGATGGAACGGGCATGAGCGAGGCATTTTGATTTTACTTGGATTACTGGCTTTAGGGTATGTAACAACGTGGACATATTAGTAAAAAAATTATGACATTGATCCTTATTAAAATAGATCAAATAGATCATGGATGGCTAGGTGTTAGAGCAGTTGATTAACTGATTACATGCTTATAGGGTATGGAAAAACGTTAAATTTGTAAGACTATAACAAATAAAAGAAATAGAAATTCTTATTTCTTTATTTATTTATTTTCTCATATATTTATTTCTTGATGTTATGAAACCATCATTTTCGAAATCTACAGACCGAGTAACCATATATAAGAACACTACATTGTTTGAATACGAATGTTTACGCACGGCTCCGCGATCCGCCTGTTTCGCGCCGATCACGCATGCGCGACCGGCCTGCTGACACAACCGTATCGCCATTGAGGAGCCTCAAAACAACCACATAT
>JABUQX010111945.1:20000-32974 GCA_015478945.1 Trachelipus rathkii | reverse complement strand
GTTTTTTCAGTCTGATGGCATTTTTGCCTTCATACGGGAATTAAATTTGCTGTCTGGAATATAAATCACATAAACCGTCGATCACTTCCGTTTAACCCTAGGAGGAGTCCCTGATTATGTAATCCAACGCAGTATCGCCTCGACTTAGTGTGACGTGACCAGTTGACCAGTGACTTTTGTACACACACTCAAGAAAAAATATATAGAAATAAAATAAAATAAATAAATTAACATTTCTTTATTCTTTTTATGTTATATAACTTTACAAAAATTTACGTTTTTTTACATACCCTAAAGCAGTAAATCAGTAAATCAAACTGTCGTCCACACCCATCCATGTCTATTGATCTATTGATTCAAGTCATTATTTTTACTAAAATGTCACGTTTTACATTACCCTAAAGCCAGTAAATCAGTATCAAACTGCCCTCCTCAGCCCTACTGTGATCTATTGATCTATTGATTACATGCATCATTTTTACTAAAATTGTTGCGTTTTACATACCCTAAAGCAGTAATCAGTAAATCAGTTAAAATCAAACTACCCTCCTTACACCTTTCCGTGATCTATTGATCTATCTTATCTATTTATTTATTTGGAGATTTACTGACTCTATTGATCAAGTCATATTTTTTAGGTAAATATTGTCATGGTTTTACATAAACTAAGCATAAATCAGTAAAATCAAACCACCATCTAGCCACTCCCTTTATAACGTAAATCTATTGATCTATTGAATCTATTGATTCAAGTCATATTTTCTTAGTAAAAATTTTAATAGTATTACATACCCTAAACAGTAAATCAGTTAATCAAACCATGCAGCCTACCCTCCATATCATCCCACCCTCCATGATCTCATCGCATCTTATTGATCTATTGTTCATGTCACATTTCGAGTATCATTTCGGATCAACATAACATAAAACAAAATTCCTTACTTAAACTTACAAAATATATATGCTAAGTCAACAAAGTTTTCACATTAATAAAGCTTACATAGCATCATCGAACTATGGATATAATGCACAACGACAAACCTGACACACCTGAGCATGAATAAACTGTTAACATTAACAAAGTCCACACTTAACAACAGTAAATAACTAAACATAGCATACAAAACGTAACCCTATTCACACTTTTTTCTCAAGGGCATAAATCTTTAACATAACAATGTAAATTTAATTACGATGGTAATATTTAACAAAAATTATCACAACATTGCGTAATATCATACTTTACAACGAAATACTGTACTAATAAAGTTTCCACATCCATTAAAGCTAACATAGCATTAACATGAACTTAAGAAAATAATGTACAAACAGACAAACCTAACACAACTAACCTATGAATAAACTGTCTAACATTAACAAAGTCACACACTTAACACCAGTAAGTAACTAGCATTGTATCAAAACGTAACCTATTCAACTTTTTTCAATTATATCTACTACATATTAACGTGTATCTTACATCACCACAGTAACATTTTAGCAAAATTGTATCATTACCTTGTCCGATTATCATATATATACCAATCGAATCGTATCTGAACTAACAAAATTTCTTAGAACCCAAGTAAAATTTGACAGAGAGTTAGGGTAGCCTTAGAGACGGATATAATCCCCAACAAATCATTGGCAAAAATAACAAAGTTTTATCCAAAACAAAGATAAAAATACAAAGTTTTATCCAACATAACATAAAAATAATTCTTGAATAAAATATCATTAGTAAAGTGGTAATAGTTTACCTATATTTAAAGCGCTGTTAAATCAGAAATCAGATAAACATAAAATCAACACCCTTCCCTCCCCCGCCCCCTCCCTCATCCCACCCATCCATGCACCTTTTTGATCTATTGAATCATATTGAGTCAGGTCACAATCGAGTATCATTTCATATAAAACATAGCACAAAAATAAGTTCTTCACTGTACAACTTCGAACGAAATAGTATGCTAACGTAACACTGTTTCACATTAAAAAAGCTAACATAGCAACATACGAAACTAAGAATATAATTACAATGACAAAACCTAACTCACCTTAGGCACGAATACTACTAACTAACATTAACAAAGTTCACATACTTAACAACAGTAAGAGCAACTAGAAGTAGCTACAAAAGTAACCTATTCACACCTATTTCAAGCACATCCAAAACATATCAATGTTAATTTTACATTACACTAATTGATTACGTCGCATTCAAGTATCATTTCGGCAATAAAATCATAGCACAAAAATGAGTTCTTTATAAACTAACCAGCAGAATTAAACGTATAAATTTCCATATTAAATCACTTAACATAGCGTAACATGAAACTAAGAAAATATGTGCAACGACAACTTAAACACAACTTTACGCACGAACTAAATGATTAAACATTAACAAAAGTTCCCACACTTAACACCAGTAAAGTAACTAACATTGCATACAAAAACGTAAACCGATTCATATTTTTTCAAGGCACTATCCTCAACATACTAACGTTAATTTTTACATTGACACAGTAATACTTTAGCAAAATTTCATCATAACTCTGTCTAAGATCGATTACAGACCAACGAATAAACTGTAAACATTAACAAAGTTTTATCAACATAACATAAAAAATAAGTTCTTTGAATAAAAGTATCATAGTAAATTGTAAAGTTTACTTATTTTATAAGCAGTAAATCAGTAAGTCATTACCATCAACCCCCCCCACCCTCCCTCATGACCTTTATCTATTCATCTATTGATTCATGTCATATTTTCGAGTATCATTTCGGATAAAACATAACACAAAAATAAGTCCTATATACTAACCATTCGAATATATGCTAAACTAAAACGTTTTTTCACATCAATAAAGCTAAATAACATAACCTGAACTAAAGAATATAATGTACAACGACAAAACCTAACACACCATACGTACAATAAACTACTAACATAACAAACTTCCGCAACTTAACACAGTAAAGTACCTAACACTTCGTACAAAACTTAACCTAATTCAACTTTTCCAAAGCAATAATAAATTTATACCAATGTAATTACATTAAAACCACAAAGAAAACAAAAACAAAAATTTAGAATAACACTGTTTAATCTGCGTACTGACAGCGTATATAATGTTAACGTAACAAATTTCTTTACATCAACTTCATAAATTAAAAAAAATCATCATACCTATGCGAATTATCATTAATCCTAACGATATATTTGAAAACATAACAAAGTTTAACCAACAAAACATAAAAATAACAAAATTTTATACTTGTCCAAACATAAAAATAATTTCTTTTGAATATAAAATATCACATAATAAGATTAACTATATCTACTTTAACTGTAAAGCAGTAAATCAGTAAATCAAACCACCCATCCCAGCAATCACCTACCCACCCACCCAAAACATTATATCTATTGAACATTGATTCAAGTATATTTACGACTATCATTTGGACAAACAACATAACAAAGTTCTTTATTGTCACCGACCTACGAAATATTATGCTACGCAACAAAGTGTATTAATAACATCAATTAAAGCTAAATATCATTAACCTGAACTAAGAAATATAATGTACAATGAAAACCTAACATACCTCGCGTAGAATAATACGCCAACATCCTGAAAAGGTCCCTACTTATCAAAGGTTAAAGTACGCAACAGAGTCAATTCAATACTTTGATATGTTCCCAACTTATCGCATATCGCCAACAGATAAAAGGCCGATTAATCTAACAAAACGCATTGACAAATAATGTGACCAATCTATCAAAGATTACCACCCATCTTGAACTATTGAATTGACACTACCTTCATAAGTGTTACACAATTCGAGTATAACATCATTTGAACTATGAAAAACGTAGACATAAGCAAAATTCTCGGGCAAACCTACCATTACTCAACAAAAAACTTAACCTGGCTCACGTTTCTAACACATCATCTTTCAAAATAACTTCAAATTTTACAAATCATCTTCTCTAAAACAAAATCAAGTGGTTTAACTTTCACACATGTCCAGTAATATTCAAACATTTTCATAACCAAGAGTATCTAAAAGCAACACATCACATCCCGAGAATTGTAAACCTAATAGGGCATGCCAGCCCCTTAATTATGGTGTGAAATCCTGAATGGGGGATTCCCCCGAAGGGGTGTACGGCATTACCCTCCGAAAGAGGGGTTTAAGCCTCAGGCCTTCAGGACTGAGCCTAAAAAACCCGCTTACACTCCTTAAAATATGCCCAATGTTAGCTGTTCAGTATCTATGCTGGGGCAACATACTTATAAAACGTCTGTTAATTTTAGAACATTAATGAAAATTGAATGCTCTTTTAATATTTCTGTGCTAGAGACTCAGTGGTTTAAGAGATATTTCCTTTCAAGTGTCGTAAAAAAAATTATTTTTCCTTTATTAAGTTGGACTAAACTCCTTGTATAATAAAAATTTTTCTTCCAATTATTATCAGATGTCCCTTATAAAAAAAGGCTTAAAACTAAAAAATATATTGGTAGATACCAGCATAAATATGTCTTAAAAATGGATAATTTTTTGCAGTCTGCATCAACGTCTTCACAGAAATTATTTTCGGCAACTGCATAGTGAAGATCTAGAGAGATAATGATTGTTAAAGTTTTGCCCATTTAATATCATTTAAAATAGATAAATGCATATATTGTGCTTAAATGCCTATATAGTATGTATAAAACTAGTCCTTAATATAATTTTTGATAATACATATAACTCTGATTAGTTTTTATCTTATATAACAGTTTATTTATAACACTTTCAATAATTAATTCGCTTTGTGTACTAATATTTTAAGTAAAAAAAGTGAAGTGATGACAAAATCCGAATAATCTTCGACCAAGTACATATACGATGAGAGTTACAGTATTTCTGAAAACGCCAAGTTAGAGTTATCGGGCCCAAATGGTCGATTGATCAGAGTAACATTTCTTCAAAATACTAGGGGGTTGATTATTACGATGTGATGGATGGAAAATCTGAGTTTGGATCCTAGTTAGGATGTGAATCACTATTAATGGATGCGAAAAAAAATTAAGTTGACAGAGAAAAAGATTAGGAAAATGAGAGAGGAGAAAGTAATGAAATACTCTGTGATCGTGTTGAAAAATTAATCTGTATTGGGACTGTTGACGGAAAAGTTGACGACAAGGGCCACCTTGGTCTGTACAAAATGAAAGGAGTTTATAGAGTTAATAGAGTTAAAGAAAAGACACAAGGTGATCGTAGAAAAAAGGACAAGAAAAGTAACAAACGCAAGGCTATTGCTTTATCTTACTTATAGAGTCATCCCAGTTAAAGGTGCAACAGGTGCTGTTCTGGCGAAGAAGTTAATAGTATAGTGAAGGAGTTTAATAGCCTTGATACAGTTAAAGCTGTTCTCCTTGACAACACGAACACCAACACTAGCTGTGAAAGGAGTCTTGTCACACCTCTGGTAAAAAAAATAATCGGAAAGTGCACACGATTGGCTGTTCACTTCATCAAAATGAGCTACCTTTTAGAGCTGTTTTTAAACCTTACTGTGCTTCGTATCACAAAGCTCCACTGCCTTCAGTGGTCATTAGGTAACTCTGGAAACGGAACTTCCGACTGAACAGCCGCAAATCGAATTTACTAAGTTGAACAGCGTCTCTAGATGAAGAAGCGAATTCTTCTCAAGAATACTGAAAGTTTCTTTGCGATCAGCGTCTTCTTTTAGAGTATGTATTTGGAAATTCTAAAGGCAAGATAAATTCAAGATTTGCTTGCCTGGAAAATTGGGCCTTTAAAATCCAGCAGATGGTTTGAGTTTTACTTTTTGGCAATTAGACCAAAGATGGCTCTATGAAAGTTGTGCTTTTTCCTCTAGAACTGCTAACAAGTGGTTTTACCAATCATTAATACATGAAGTGTTGGTATTGCAGTAGTTGGCTATTTAGTTGGCTGAAATTAAAAAAAACAAGGTCATTATTCAGCAGCTATAATTTCAACTTATCAGAGAGATACAAACAACAGTATGGCAGGAGAAGTTCATACATTTTATTGAAACGCCTAAAGTACCCAGCACCTTTGCCAATACTATTGAAATTATGCTGTATTCGAATGATGGAAATCGGAAGATGTCTTATGTCAGGAAAAATTGCCATTGGAAAAATTATATTATTAGGTAAAGATTGTATATTACATTCATAATCGTTTAGGAATATCTGCTTGTTTTTTACATTTCTCAAAATATTTAAAAATTCTTTAAATTACAGTGATTCCTAACACTAATAAAACAACTATTATTTCAATTAGAATTGGAAAGCCCGCCTACAACCAGAGACTTAAGATAAATCCCAATCATCAATATTCATGCTCAACACTGGTCAAATTAATCAAGCCTATCTGAAAATCACAAATATGTGAGCCTACTCTCAAAGAACAATTCCTACCATGCTTCAAGAAAACAATTGATGAATGGAGAACGCTTAGGAGCTGCGGATCTACCCTTCCACATTCTAAGGATGTTGAAGGACCCTTAAAACTGGCGGCCTGAAGCTCTCACACAATTTTATGACTAGAGTCAAAGGCACAAACATTAATTTTACTAAGACTCTACCATAAAATGGGGGGCCTCCTTTTATTCTAAGGAGAATTACCAGCCAAAATTATGACTGTCTTACATGGACTTATATATATTAATTAACATTACTGGAAAGTGCATTTCACTTGCAGTTCAATAAAATCTTCAACACCTTCTATAATTTTCATTTATATAAACAAAGTTTCCTATAGGTTAAAATTCATTTTTTAATTTTCAAAGTCATTTCCGAAAAAAATTCGAGGAAATGCTATGAAATTTCGAGTCGACACATATTTATTAGTGATTACTGTAAACTATCTCCATATGTTCATGAGTATGAATATATAAAAAAATGTAGTTAGATAATCGATTCAACCCTAATAATATTTATATATATATATATATAGTATATATAATATATATTATATATATAATTTACTATAGATATAATTATATATATATTATATATATTATAATTGAGATATAAATATATAATATTATATTATATATAATCCTTATCAATACTGCGTAAGATATACAGTGCCGAACTGCGCTCGTGCTGGTTCGAGTAAGGCTACGAGTGTGATAAGACATCCTCTGTGGATGAGATCAAACTGCAGAAAAATCCTGCCTAGAATGCGGTTGTTATATTAAATATAATTAATATATATATTAATATAATATATATATATATATATATATTATATAATATATATATATATAAATATATATATATATACCTATAATAATATATTATATATATATACTATATATATTATATATAATATATATATATGTATATATTTATATATATATATATATATAATTATCTACTATATATACTATTATATATATTACTATAATATATAATATCATATATATATATATATATATATTATATATTATAATATATTACTATATATATTATATAAATAACTATATTAACATAAGATTACTGAGATTCTACTCCATATCCTTTAATTTATGCAAAGATTACAGCTAGTACTATATATATATTTATCAATAAAATTATATTTTTTTACGTATATTAATATCACACACTTCACCTGTTAAATTTATGCAAGTACATAATTAAAAAATAAAAAAGAAGCGCCAATACAGTGACCAAGAATCGCATAATACTACATAAGGGAAAAAATGGTTTTGAATATAATTACATCATAAATATTAACTTCCAAGTTAAATATACAAGTTTCTACTACTACTTGGCATTATCTCAACGCCATATACCATTACTAAGTATATGCCCAATAAAGAATAACCTCACCTTAGTTATATAAATAGTATATTACAAGATCTATAATAAAGTAGTATTGACTATATTAATATTGCCATAATTGGTATAAAAAAAAGTAGCAGTAATACTTCACACTCTCTACCATCTACTTATAATATTACTTATATCAACGTATACTATCAATATAAAACTACAATAATGAGATCCGTACCATTAATCTCAATCCACCCAATATAATAAATAATACGACCTTACTATGTCTAAGGGCAGTATATCCTAATCAGTTATTTCTTTAATTCAGATCCGTTATATATGATAATATAAAGAGATACTTCATAAAAAGTTATAAACTGCCATTTAACCACTCCTTTCGGTGATATATAATACTACTGTATAATAGATGGAGTCATTAATTATGGTCACAAAAATAAAATATCCTATCATACTAAATATCAGAAATATCGATTAAATATTTGGCCGTAATATATAATAATATATTATTACTTTATTTTATTTAGAGTGTACCAGTATATTTCCATTAATAGGCTCGAATATAATCGAACATTTCGATATATATTACGTCTTAAATTATCAGAGAAAGATAACCAGATATCTTATATATATATATAAAAAATAATTTATTTATTGTAAATTACAGAAAAAAATAAATTATAAACATACTATATAACCCCAATATACTCTACTCCGCAACTCCTGATAAGTTGAGTATGAAAAACTCTCTTATTCCCTACCCTATATATTTATAATTCGTATTAATCTTACGTATTTACTATCATTACACTACTACCAGTAATATCTACAGACTACTATACTGTTACTTTCTTTCAATATAATTGTATATTACTTCATTCATAGTGATATGTTTGACAGTTAATCACCGATTACAACACTGATTATTATTATAACCTATATGATAATGATTACCACAAATATTAGAAATAAAGATATATGTCCTATATACTAATATATATACTTATACCTATCTATATACTATGTTAGGTAGCTTAACTAGTACCATAATATATATATAAGTATTTTAGCTTATTACCTAAATGACATTCTTTTTATATTCTATAAAAATTAAATCTATATAATAAGTAAATTTTTTTATTGTAGAAGTTAAATAATTATATATATATATAATAACGCAGAGAGAATGAATAAATATGCTAAAACTACATAACATTGTCAATGAAAAAAATCAATGATACAAGTCTTGCGGATATATTTAAAAAAAGAATATATAGTCTCTAAATGTACCGATTGTTGTCGTTAACATTGCCTTAATTATATAATAATAATCCTCTGTTGCGCAAAAATGTTAGTAGAATCCAATAAGTGGTCATACAATACGTACAATACTAATAACCAATTGAATAAGATATATATAATATAATACATCATAATCCACTGCTAGTCAGTAGTAAAATGCATACAATCATTTAATAGGTACTTTATATAAATATGTTACATAAAAATAACGTCTCAGAACAAGAGATACTATAAATAGTCTAGACATACTAATTCAACAGGAATAAAGCCGGAACATTATGAATTCCCAAAATAATAATATAGGATTTTTTAATAAAATATTTAGTATATTTTATAAACGTGATATTTTGTGATATTTTTTTTTTTCTTTTTTTTTATTATATATTATACATAGTATATAAGATCATAGGTAGTATTATTATACACTAATTAATAATAGTCACTTGAACAGATGAGGTTGATAATTTAAATTTATCTTATATAACAATATATATATATATAGTATAATATATCATATATATTATCATATAGTATATATATAATATATATATTATATATATATATATGTATAGTAGTCATGTTTTAAATAAAATATAATAATTCATAATATATATTTATATAAATATATATATCATATATCCATATATATATATATATATACTATATATATATATATTTACTTACTGGTAGCCCCAGATCCACTCACTACGGAGAAAGCGACGATCCCGACAGGTAGTAGCTTATACCACCACAGCTAGTAAGAAAAAACCATAGCATTTCATAACAAGGCAACATATATTGTGTCTCGTACTGATATCGTCAATTAGTAGTCAATAGAGATTGCCTTGGTGTGTTTGTCATCTTGTCAGGGAGAGACATCTTTGACAGTACGTTGATGAAGCTTTTTTGGAATTTTGATATTATATATTCCTGAAGAGAGGATAAGTTGACTTCAGATGGGCAGACGAGGATAACAATTACTCAGGTTGACGGTTTTTTAGTGCTTAGTTAATGAAGCTCTAATTTACGGTGCTGGGACGTGAAGCATTGGGAAAGACAGTTAATGAGGCATAACGTAAGCGTTCTTTGATTATAACTGGAGTTTGGCAGGTGTTGAATGTTGGGCAGTGTTCTGGAGCCTGAGGAAGCGAGTATGTTAAGAGGTTTATAATAATTGGATGTAATTTTTCCTTCTCAATGCACAGGGGTTATCTGTAGTGTTTTGAGGCAGAGGCGTGATCCTGCTGAGGGAGAGTATTTACTGTTATAAATTGACAAAAAAATGCCCAGATAAGCTTCAATGAGGAAAATTTTTGTTTTGGTTTGTAAGTGGTGAATGGGTGTGAAGGGAAGAGAGGCAACCTGTTATTATTCTAAGAGCTTTGTTTTGTACTTCTTCTAGTTTTTGAATATTAGATTGTATTATATCAGGTTCCCAGGGGAGTGATGCGTAGCTCAAGAAGGGGAGTAGATATTGCCTGTATGCTTTGGAGCGAGTTTCTTTCTGTTGATCAAAATTTGTTCATGTGAGTGTTTTTATCGCTTTTAATTTGTGTGTGGCTCTAGAGGTAATTTGGTTTATGTGGGGGATGAATGTAATATATGTATCGAAGGTTAAGCCTAAGATGGTGGGTTGTTTTTAAGTTGGAGTCTTGTGTTTGAAAGGAAAATTGTTGGATGGATGTTTGATTATCTTATATCAGGTGTAATACAGTGACAAAGGATTTCTGAAATGAATCAGTCATTCTGTTTGTTAGTAGTCATTATTCAAGTTATTTATATATTTTGAAGTTCTCTGTATGCTGTATTTAGAGATAAATTTTGAGCTGTGATTGCTAGGTTGTCTGCATTGCTGTTGATTTTTTATAGAGGGTGATGTGGTGTGTGGTAGGCTATGCATAAAGAGATTAAAGAATGTTGGTGACAGAATAAAGCCTTGGGAAAATCCGTTAAATAATTTTTATATGTGGAAGGGGTGAAATCCTTGTATCGCTCTTGCTGTCCAACCTGAAAGGAAATTTTTTATTAATTACTTGTCATTGATGTTTATATCTGCTTTTAATATTTTCTCTATCAAGAGGTGATGTGATTAGTATTGAGGCCACTTGCAGTTAACTCTAAATCAAAGAGTTGGATAGAAAAGAATTGTAATTTAAGAAGGTGGTGATTGATCTAGGTTTTTATCCACATGGAGCCCAACTTCCTCTATGTGGGAGAGGTATGCTCCGACCAAACGTGATCTGGTCGCAATATCAGATACGCAGTTCTCAGATCACTCTCGACTCACATCATGTGTGAGGGTCACGCCACCAAGTGTACATCCTAGTACCTCTGTCGAATTTCCCAATGCCAGGTACCGTAATTAGATAAAGAAAGGACATAACCCAATTACGTACAGTAGAAAGAGTGATGGAGAAGGAGGATTTAGTGGAGCAGGATGGCTGACAGACGAAAAAGCCATAACTTTTCAAGGGAGTGGTTGATGATAACCACCCCAGATGTGTAGAGAACATAAAGAGTAAGGAACTGGCGGCAGTTGGTGAAACAGATTTGAAGTCTCTGATTAACTACCCCAACCTTTCTTAGAACTTGTTAGAAAGAGTTTATTAGTTCTCTTCAATTAATATACAGCTCTTTAAAGAAAACGAGAACAACAATACAAGAATTACTCTCAAAATCAACCGTCACTGAAGTATATTAATTTCCCTCCAAATGTTCTTGTATATGTTTTATGAATGTGTTATAGGTGTGCGGTATCCTCATTGCGAGTATAAACGCCGAGAGTAGAAATGAGTTAAGGCCATATCTGGTCTGTTTTTTGAGAAGTAATCCCCTAATCTAAGACCTGGGTGTTCTCAAGCCGGTGCTTAATCTTAGACTGCAAAAGTTGTCGAGACAGATAGTATTATTTAATGACCCACTCCAAGGCTAGAGAATCTATAGAATTCTGGTATACTTGGTAAAATATGTGAGTTGCCTTTAGATTGGAGACTCTTTCAAATTGCCATAAATAAGAGGGTAGTCTAAAGTATATATTTTGATATATTTTCTATATTTTAATAGAAAGGATATTCTCCCAGACTAATTGGAGTAAACTGTCACGAATGTACTTAACAAGTTGGGTGGAAAGATCATATTTACATACTTTGTCGTAAAATCTATATATCATATTGCATTTAAGATTTATAAGAAATTGGGTGTTCCGAACACCGTCCATTAAACATTTATATATTGCTATGTTTTTAAACCTCATCGTAGATGAGGACATGTGGCCGCAATCCCCTGAAGGGATAACAGACGCTCCCCACTCGAAATTTATTTAGTGTTAAAATGCTCTAAATGTTGTCCGGTAGAGTCTTGTATGTGACCACAATAATTGATCCAAATTGATAATTTTATCGAGATATCCAAATCAAACCCCGAATACTGGCTGGTGATGTCAGCTCCACAGTTCAAGAGATAGGTCTATCCACACACATCGGGTAAGTTTGATATTCGTCCCTTAGATTTTCTTATTTTTGGATGCTGTTTGTGTTTCAAGAAGGTATGCTACCTACCCTAGCTCAAGATTTTGTTGTAAAAATTTCTTTAAGGAATGTCATTTTATTTAGTGTAGTTGCCTCACAAAGGTTGGTATATACCTGCTGCCTCTGACTGCTTGTGTGTTACGCCCCCATCGCTACGAGACTCATCCCCCCGCTACGGTTCCAGCAAAAATATGGTCATAATGGGGGCGAGTTACCGATATCACAACTTGACTCGCAACACAAAACCCTTCATAGCTAGTGAATGAAATCTCTGAAGTTATTCAATCCCATGGTGTTACATTCAGGAATC
>JABUQX010111945.1:0-15000 GCA_015478945.1 Trachelipus rathkii | reverse complement strand
CTCATAAATTTAAAAAAAAATGTTGACACTTGTGATGTGAAAAGTGTGTAACTAAGACTGTGTTAGTGGACAAGTTTTCAAACACAATTTGTATAACCAAATTATGGGAGTTTTATAAAAAAAAATATATCAGCGAAAGCAGCAATATGAGTAAAGTATATGGTAACAAAACTGTATGAGTTTTGAGTACGCATAAACAAAACTAAAGAAACAAATAAAATTTGTGTAGAGAACTGTGTGAGTTTTGAAAACAAGCTTTGAGAAACAAGTAAAAACAAATAAAATTTATGTAACCAAAACCTGTAATGAGCACTGAGAAAAAGTTTCAGAAGAAACTTGAGTAGCAAAACTGTATAGTTTGAAGGATTCTGAGGATACTTGAATAACAAAATATACAGTTTTGAATAAAAGGTTCAGAAGAGACAATTGTTAAACCATATGAAGAAGATATGTAAAACAATGTTTTGAACAAATTTCTACTTTGAAGGTAAGAACAATCATTCTATTAGTAGAAACTACATGGTAGTAGGTAGTAGGTTGTGGGACAATGGCAACATAACCCATAGTGTATTGTGGTATACAAAACAATAATAAAGATACATATTAACCCATTACTAACATTTCAATAATATTTTTTTCAAATAAATGTGGATAACAAGTTGTGCGAAGCGCGTGTGTCAAAATCGTTGCGAAGCTTGCTTTATAACATACAGATAGGTGTCCAATATTGGATGTGTACCGCAACGAGTGGGTGATTATATGTATCAACATGCTAGTTTACGCTGTCAAACTTCAGGCAAGTTTTTGTTTTGGCAAAACTTCAAAACAAGGTTGCGCATCTTGCATGCAAAGTTAAAAACTAAATGAAAGATTTAAAAAAAAACAATACTTAAGAACTATTTAAAGTTTAAATGAATAATGAATTATAGAGGGTTTAGATTTACATTTGGATGGTATAAATTTTTTGAGGATATTCAAATTGACATGAAACATGGTCTCTCTCTCTCTCAATAAACTTACTACTAAAAATGCGTATGGTACTGACGAGGGTTGAGGTTAAAAATTTCCACGACTCTTTATGCCAAGATGAAGTATCGAATAATGTAACCTTCTTCGGGGGTATGCTGAGACAGTGGTTTTACACTGGAGGCAAATTCCACAATGTAACGGGTACTCTTATAGCATTAATTATATACTAGATATTGAAGCAAATTACGTATAAATATTTTGTGGATTTCACTCATATGGAGGCGGAATTATTTATTATTAAAATTAATTGATATAATAGGTATAGTACTGACCACGTTAGATTATGATATATACTGATATATTACAAAAGTTGTTTTATTTAGGGTAAATTATTATTATTGATATATATTATTATATGATTAGTGTAGTATTCTGATAGTGATTAAGAGGAATAAGCTAGTCTATATAATTATATATAATAATAATATATAATATATATATATATAATATATAAATATTATATATATACACGGTAGAATTGATTAAATTAATACTCTTATTATATAGTACTAATAAAGTTATATTATAAGGTATAAGGTATATATAAAATAAAGTATAGTTAGATAAGGTGAACTGTTGGTTATATTTTATAGGCGTATGAGATTAATAATGATGTTGACGTCGAGTTGTATAATTTGAGTAAAATATAAAGTTATTATAAGTAATTAGTTTGTTATATCGTCTTCTAAGCGTAGAAGCAGATTCAAGCCCGATAATTGGAGTAAATTAAGAATGGAATAAATAATGACTTGATTTAAATAAATATGTAATAAGTTAATTAATAATAATAATAATATTTTATATAGATTTTAATAATTAATTATGAAGACAATAAATAATTATTCCACATGAAACAGCTTTGATACTGAGAAATAATTAAATAAAAAGCTGAATGTAATAACTTTAAAAAGTAATAATTTATTTAAAGTAATGAAATGAATAATTAATATATAATTAATGAATGATAATTTAATAATAATTATAGATAATAATATAACCGTGAAATTAATAATAATAATAAATGCATAAGATAATGGCAGATAATAATAATTTAATGAACGTTAAAATGTTAATTAGATAATAAAATAAATTTTATTACAAGATTCTAATAATATAATTAATTATACATTAAAATGAACGTTATAATAATTAGTCTAATAATCTCGTCTTTTATACTTCTAATAATAGTCTTAGTTTTAATGAAAATATAATTAATAGATTGAGTATTAAAGAAAGAATGAGAACAGTGCATGATAGACATCTTCCTTTGATTCAAAATTGATATATACTTCTCAAATTCTTTCGATATAAAAATAAAAAATATTTAAAAAAATATTTCATATTATTTTTTAACGTCATTATATATTCAATTATTTAATTATGTGAATATTGTTGATTTTTCAATAAGAGAGCTATCGTGTGGTAGTAAATAGTAATAGATAATATTTAATAAATGAGAATATGTATTAAGGATAAGAAGGGGTAAAATTGTTTTATAAATAGGAGTGGGATTTCAAATTTACAAATATAGTATTAGCGTATTATTAGTTGTATATATTAGTATTTAATATTGAATTGTGATGTAAAATTTTCGGTATTATTGTTATACGTAGTGAATAATGATAGGAATTATTGAGGAGTTAGTTTATTGAGTGTTATGATAGTAGTGATTATTATAATTACTGAAATTAGGAATGTAAGGTGAGTTTATAAAGGTGTATGCTCTATTAGCTATTATATGATAGATGACATAGTATATAATAAGATAGTATGGTTTGTGTGTGTGTTTGTAAATGTCATGTGTGCAGTAAAGTTATGTTTGAGGAGAGAGTTGACTATCGAGTGGTTTTTGGCAGCGGTATGTTTTATAAAATGACGTGGTGTCAAGCTTGCCGTTTCAATGGTTTTGTTATCGAAAAAAGGTTTAATAGTATATTCTAAGTGACTATAAAGAATTTGCCAATCCAGTAGGCGAAAATTTAAATTCGAAGTCTTATGCAAAATTGCAAAGAAATATTAAAACTGTGGCTGTCAAGTTTGTGTACAAGTTTTTTTTCGCAGAGTTGGCCCAGACAATTTGAAAATCCAAATTACTAATCAAACTTGATTTCAAGGTGTAGATGCTTGATCTGGAGGGAGGAGTAGTGAGACAGGGGTATGAGTCTTAGGTAGCTCGAATGTGAAAATCGATAGGTGAGGTATGAATGGTATGTAGTTAGATACTTGGAACAAGTATCTAAGTTACTGGGTTAAGTAAATAGATCTATAACCATTAGTAGAGTAGGTGATTGAAAGAGATAGTAGTTAGCGCTGGATTAGAATGAAAAAATTATCCGGAATTCAGGAGTGGTGAGAATTCTACATGAATTTGTTATAGATGTTATTACTTAATATTCGGATTTCATTGTTTAATTCTTTTAAACGTTCTTGGCCAGTGATCAAGGGCTTTTTACTCCAAATTCACACAGGAACTAATGAATTTGCGCTGGAAAAAAACATACGGAAATCAGGTGCAGACCTCTGAATTATGAAAGTTGAACATTGCCCTGGATTTCAAACTGTTGGGGATTTGAGGAGAGAAATGTAAGATATAGATAGGACGATGCGGGGATGATTCAATCTAAGATCTACAGGTCTCGAAGATGACGTAAAGGTAGTATTTTCAGTACAGGTACTAAGAGTCCGAGTTCCCAATTAATGAGAAAATAGAAAATAAATCCGAGCTACTTGGGTTATTTTTTAGAATTAGTTCCATATTACATATTAAATTTGATAATGAGGTATAAACAATATAATAACCTTATCAAGGGGTTCTATCGGGGAAACTGATTTTAACGGACAAAGTGAGTAGCTGGATTCCAATTATTTTAAATCACTCCGAATAGTTTGATCTGTTAATAACTACTCTGCTTTTTATTTTACAGAAACAGGGCTTTTGTGTTCGAGTAGTGTTATTAAGTAGACAGTTTGTTAATGTGAGCGTTGAGAAAAAATTACGAGCCGCAGAAAAACTTACTGTAATATAGTTTTGCCTAATTTACTATGTATAGGTTGGGTATAAGATACGACATCTAATGGATTAAACTTAACTACGGATCCTCACCACTGCCGAAAAATAACGCTAGAGTACGGGTTAAATCTTATCTGCCCTCTCTTCTTCGTATTATAATATTTATTATAAAAATATACTTTGAGTACTTTTAATTATTTGAAGGTAAATATCACTTAAGTAGGAGTATAGTCGTTAATAATTTTTTTAGTTATATTAAATTTGGATATGGTGGTGGTGTATTGAGAAGCGACAGGCTGTGAGAGACCTAAGAAGAAGAATAGTTTCTTTAACAAAGCTCATACATAAAGTAATAAAGATATATATAGGTTATACTGAATATAATAATTTGATGAAATAATAATATTAATATAATGGTGTGGGGTTGGTGGAATGGGTGTATGCACAGGTGGTTCGAGAAGAATTGGTGGTAGGTATGAAGGAATGATTGTTTAAAAGAAAGGAACATTAAGGATGGGGGGTGGGTTTGGTAATATTGTATAAATATATCCTAACATAGAGGAAAATATACCTGAGGAGGAGATGGTTGGGGGAAGCACATGGACCTAGGGACGTAATATATAAATATCTTATTTAAACACGTCATACACTATTTTATTATTTGGTACTTTGATTAGTGTGTGAAGCTTCATACTACATACGGGTATTTAATTGGAGAGTCATTTTTCCGTATCTTCGTTAATATAACTCGCGGCCTAGCATTTTTCGTTAAGCGACGCGTAACTGAGTTCCGAGCCACATATCTCACTAATAGAGGAAGTGGCCGTTAGAGTTAGGATTTTGTGTTTCGTTTCCTCTTGTCAATTTTATGGTAAACGTGATGGGAAACTTCCAACTGGTTTTTTATACATATTTAAAGATTTTTGGTTAGTTTTTAATATTAATTATGTATGGGATTTAATTTCTCCAAAATAGTATTTTGTGAATTCTGGGGATTTTAATGGGTTCGTAGTAGAAATCTGAGAGAGTTGAGGTGATGATCGTAAGCTGTTCTGTTTTTCCGGGCATGGGAAAGATCTTTGTTATTTGTCCTTCAAAATCCCAAATTTTGCAGTGAGCTACTTTACTCGATACAGTATCATTAGATATTAACATAAAGTTCTGTTACATATTCTACTAAGATTCAGATGTATATTATTTCGTTAAACTCATGGCTTCTGGCTTTAAGGTGGGAATAAAAAGATTTTGATGCATGCTTTCATAAAATCCTAGTTTCCAGTTGCTTTGAACGATAAGAGAGATCTCCACATGAAATTATCTTATCAACTAAACGCTGTTTTCATCTTTCTTTCCATGCTGGCTGGTATTATCGGTATAAAGATCCTAGATTGTTATAATGTTTATTATGCAAAATCACCAATGTATCTAATTTGTTAGAAGAAAAAGGACTTAATAATTCTTTACATAACATTTAAAGAATAATCCAGAGAGGCTCCAAATGAGTGTGTTAAAATGGCATTGCTGTTATTGAGAATTAAAGAGATTTTATTTTTAATGGATTTATTTCAAACTGATGGTATTTAATCTCTTTGAAAAAGTTTATTATGGCTTTTATTGATTTTAATAATAATAATAATAATAATTCGTGTATCATTTTAATACGTAGGTTATTCGATGTACCACACATAATCACGACTAATAATCTATTAGTTATAATTGCATCTATATAGTTATCATGAATAGAATTAACAGATATACATCAGTAAAACCATATGACTTATATAAATTCTACAAATTATAATTATACTAAAAATACACTATTAATATATATTTCCCATAAAACGAAAGAGTTTGAGAAAAGCAATTGGAGTCTCTAGAAGAAGGCCGTAAAAATAATAATATTTCATTTATTATCTTTCACTGTCTTCTCTTCGCTTTTCTTCTCTTAGTTTGATTTTTACAGAGATCAATATGGAAAGTGAATGTTTTTTTACAATTCTGTATTATTAATACAAGAAAGATAATTTCTAAAGAATCTAAGAGTATTCTTAATTTTTTTTTATTATTAATTATTTTTTTTTTACGTCAGTAACATTGAAAATTTGTTTCCCCCGAAACATAAGATGTCAGAATGACACCTTTCTTAACGTCCTTATATTTGAAAAGAATAACCAAATACAAATAAAATGATATAATGGATAATATAATAGATAAGTAAGATATATAATAACAATTATTAAATAATATATATATATATATATATATAATATATATATATATATTATATACTGTGATAAATTATTATTAATAAAATAATATAGAACTCTTTTTCTAGATATTTTCACTCAAATTATGGCATAAACATGTTCATAAATAGATAAATTTCTGTTTTTTAATACTGTTATACATTATTATAATATTATTAATAATATTAATTAATTGTAATATGTAATTATTTCATATAATATATATATATAAGTACGATAAACTGGTAACGTACTCATAATATCGCAAAAACACATATGCAATGATTATTACATCTTTGAAAGAGAACAGGTTATGACTCTTTGAGTAAGCTAGTTTCAAAAATAATTGCGGTATGGAAGTTAAAATGTAGGTGTCGAAAATTAAATAGAAGGAATAAGCCCATGATTATATACTTATTGGTATGATGGTTATTATATGATTATTATGTGCATATTCATTAAAAATATTATTATTATATGTTTTATATGTTATGGATTTATTATGTATTATTATTATTTATTATTATGATTATCAATCCATTATTATTCATGTTAAATAAACAAAATAATAATGCTTATTTAATTGATAATTATTTTTGTTTAAAAAAAAATAAGACCGGTAAATTGAGAAAAGATTATCTATTAAACAACAAGTAATTTTATTACAAAAGAGTAAACAAAATTGAGATTTTAACCAAAACGCTTTTTGAACTTAAAAAAAATCAAAAACTACACTAGGTTTATTTAATAGGAGGTGACTAGTGATTCCTTGTGAAGATAGTTAATAAAAATGTAAAATGATGAATCAAAATATTATTAGTTCCTTTAAACTGAAGTTAAGGTCATATAGATAACTAAGAGATAATAATAAACTTATTATTATTATTATTATTATTATTATTATTATTATTATTATTATTATTATTATTATTATTATTATTATTATTATTATTATTATTATTATTATTATTATTATTATTTTTATTATTATTATTATTATTATTATTATTATTATTGTTATTATTATCATTATTATATAAAAGTGAAAATAAAATTCGGGAATCTTAATTATGTTATATTATTATAATAGCCAAGGCTCAAAAACTTACCTCAGAGTCCATTATTATTATTATTATTATTATTATTATTATTATTATTATTATTATTATTATTATTATTATTATTATTATTATTATTATTATTATTATTATTATTATTATTATTATTATTATTATTATTATTATTATTATATAAAAGTGAAATTATAATTTTGGAATCTTAATTTTTATATATAATATTTTGCTATGTTGTGTTATATTTTCTTATGTTATATTATATTCTCTCTCGTTCTCTCAGTCATTCTCTCACTCTCTTCCACGTCCTCTCTCTCTAACTTACGGTCGCTCTCACTCTCTCCTTACCATACTCTCAGTCTCTTGGTCTCTCCCCCCATTCGCTTCACCTCACTCTCTCTCTCTCTCTCTCTCTCTTTCTCTCTCTCTCTCACTCGTTCTCTCTCTCATTCTCACTCTCTTCCACGTCCTCTCTCTCTAACTTACACTCGCTCTCACTCTCTCCCTACCATACTCTCGCTCTCTCTCCAAACACTCTCTCTCTCTAACCCTCTCTCTCTCTTTTGCTCTTTCTCGCTCTCTCACTCATTCACTGTTCTCTCTCTCTCTCTCTCTCTCTCTCTCTCTCTCTCTCTCTCTCTCTCTCTCTCTCTCTCTCTCTCTCTCTCTCTCTCTCTCTCCTCTCTTAGTTATTAGGTTCTAAACCACTTTATTATAAGAGTTTTTATGATCATGATTAAGGATTATTGTTGGGATATCAATGCTTTCCCTCCGAAACTGTATTATAAATTCAAGTTTCTACATTCTTGGGCACAATTCTTATTATTTCTTTTAAAATTACTGTTTGCAAAAATTAGTTGACATTTGTAATCCACAGTATCTTTTTATTATTTTATTAAGTTTCTCTGAACTAAAAAAAAATGGTTAGAAAAAAATTTATGTTATTAAATTTAAAACATTTACATGTAATTTCTTAAATTATTAATAATCACCTGTGCTTAGAATAGATTTTAAAGGGATTTATACCATACTATGTTATTATGTAACTCACTTTGTAATTTATTTTTTATGTTAATGGGATTTTTCTTATTCATTAAAATTTAACTTTATATTAATAAGGTATTGTAATACTTTTATTTTTAAAAAGTTTGATATTACAATTTTTATATGTTTAGGATAGTTTTAGAAAAATTATTCCTAGTAAATTTTTACTATTATTATTTTTTTTTATGATCTTTTTTTGTATGACGAGAATTGCTTTTTAATGTACCTAGACACGGGGAATATAGTCGCGAAACTATGGAATCCTTCTAGAAAATAAACATAGCAATCAGAACAAACCTTTTATTCATCACTCACAAATATACAAGTAATATATATAGTAATGAGGGAACTAGTTCGGAGAAGTTTTCTCTGTATATATATATATATATATATATAATATATGAGAATTATGTAAATAATAAAGAATTAATAAATTAGAAAGGAATCCAAATATAAAAAAGTAGTCTCTCGATGTATAAAAGTAAATAAATAAGATTATGATATATATATATAATAATATATAATGCAGTATAATCTTTTAAAACTATGGAAAAAAGTTTAGGAAAAGGTATGAGTCGGATCGCGTCCTCTACATCTATAGCATCAGTAAATGGACTTAAGAAGCTGGTAAGATGCGAGTATATCAGTTTAGATAAAGGATAAATATTATATATTTAAAGAAATTTATTATATTTACTCATCGTGGTTTTATAAGACATTATATATATTATTATTATAATATATATATTTATTATATTATTTATAGTATATATATTTTGAGTGAGTGTTGATGTATTATTTTTTGGAAGTCCATTTAAACATGGTGTGACGTGGGGATATAGGTGTGAGGGATAATATATATAATAAATATATATATGTATTATAATATATTATTAATATCTCTAATATATATATATATATTATAATTAGTATATATATATTTATAGGTATATATATATATTATATATCATACGTTATAATTATATCATACTATATATATATTATATATATAATAATATTTATAATACAGATAGATAGAGAGAAAGTAATTACAGAGCAGAGAAAGAGAAGGGAGGAGAAAAGAAAGTTCAAGATAATTGAGCGGAGAAGGTTGAGAGGTTTTGAAATGCTGAATTAGAAAGAGTAAATTTGATCTGGGCTTACTGGCTGACACAAAGATAGAAATGAGGAATGATTAGGAGCGAAGAGTGGTGGGTTTTGAAATAGTTTGTGTATGGCTGGGGTCCTGGAACAAGACAGGAGATTGGACAGAAAGAATTTGCGATGTTGATTATCTGCATTGCGACGTAGCTCACTTGCAGAATAAGTCATTTGAATGGAATACCCGAAGGACCTGATAACTAAGCAAATATGGATGCAACATCTGCTCGAGGAGGGTGAGAGTATGCTAGGTTAGCTGGTGCAAGGAGAAGCATATGGGGTATGTGCTCGAGAGTAGGAAGTTAAGAGTTAATAATGATGGTTGGAGTATAGAGAGAGGTGTTACTACTAGATTGGCAAACAAAGTTAACCCAACACACAATCTCCGGGCGATAGCTGAGTGGTGCTTATTCAAAGCCCAGATCATAGAATTCCATTCGACGCCATTGTGAGGATAGGATTTATGGTGAAATATGAGGGATAGGATAGTGGAGATTAAAATTTGCGGATACGTAATAGTAGATATAGATGGGTTAAGCAGAACTCGTGGCTGTAATGAGGGATGAATTGCCTGCGCGGCCCGCATTACCCTCACCAATATACGGGTATGTAAAGAATTTGTTCATTAGGAAGTGAGCACCGAAAGATTAAGCATGTGACTCAAGGAATCTTCACTTGAATCATGAATCCGCGGCCACTCAAGATGATGTTTTTGTAAGCTGATTGAGATGAACGTGAAGAAGAATATGGAGGGAACATCTCCGAAAATTTGCATATATTGGAGAATAATTATGAAGCGGTAATAGTGAATGTGTGTGAGTTTGATTGGTGGATAAGAAGATGATTCCTCCGTCTGCGGCTCGAGAACAAGCCCCATACAATGCACGAAAGGGTCTGTTTGTGTAATCACTTGTTTACTTGTAATTTTGAGTGAATGTTATATAGTGTAAAATATAGTTAGAAAGGATAGATAATTTAGGATAGATAATGAGAAAGTGAAGAATGACAAAATCAGCAGGAATAGGTTGGTAATTAAATTATACTAGGTATTAAAATAGGATCAAGTAATTGAGGTTGAGGATGCCGGTGGACTGAAGATAAGTGGGAAGGTGTTATGTAACAAAGACGTGTGTTTAGTTGTGATGTGCGCGGGAAGAATCTGAAAATATGAAACAGTTCCTTTATTAGGAATGGTTGAGTATAAGGGGAAACGTAGAACCGGGAAGAGTAGGGTATTTTGGAATGTGTTGAGTATATTGAATGAGTGTGACGTTTCGATTGAACTGAATGTTGATATTGATTTGAGGTTGAAGAAGCAATGTGCATTTAAGATGTAGATAGAGGATGCGATTAAGATTCAGAATTGATATTATGTTGATTAAGAAAAATAGTGAGAAAGAAAAAAGAGGAAATCATTATCTTATATTTTATAGACCTTGCTACAGGTGCGTATGAGAGAAAAGTATGGGGGAGCTGCTTGTATGCTAGCTTATAGTTGTTTAATTGATATGTTATTTTAGGGTTTATAGGATTCCGAATGGTAAATAATAATATAGTTGTACTGATCGTTGCTAGTCTATGTGCGTGTGTTAAGTAAAGCTGTGAAGGCGTAGAGTGAATGGTCTGATATTACGAACAGGTAAAGGTGGACATCATGTGCGGTGACGCATGGCGTTGTGTGATTGTTTGATTGGAATGAAAGATGGTGAAAAAAGTATTTAAAGTGGTGTTAGCCCAGAGAAAGGAATTACTACTGAATTAATATGGAATTTGGATATATATATTATTTGTAGATTATATAATTCTTTTTTCCTTTTTTCATTGTCAGCATTTATGCATTATATTTGTTATAGGTGAAACTAGAGGAATAAGTTTGGGATGTTTACGGAGGGTAGAGGTGGGGATTGCTTCTAGGAGAGAGATATAATAATTAGAATAATGTCTTCTATAATTTGTCATGTGTTAGACGTTCCTCGTCAGCCATATTCACTCAGTTCTTGCGTTCGTTAGAGGAGAGAGATCGCTAGATGAGTGTTGTTAAATCATTGGTGTGGTTTGGTTGATTACGTGATGTGAAGGATATTGATGTTTATCCGGTGTTAATGTATCTCTCTTTAGTTTTAACTATGATTGTGTTGTATCATTTAGTTTGATTTTCTATATGGTGTGCGTTTCTAATTATGAGTATATAAATCTTGGTGGCGTGGTTAGGTGTGATACTAAGTATGGAATTATAATAAAGATAATGGACGCTATTTGCGGAAGCCCTGACCTTGTAAATGAGACGAAAAG
Organism: Trachelipus rathkii; assembly: GCA_015478945.1. NCBI lineage: Eukaryota > Metazoa > Arthropoda > Malacostraca > Isopoda > Trachelipodidae > Trachelipus > Trachelipus rathkii. Next base: position 3,145 of record JABUQX010111945.1, on the reverse strand, counting down.
TGGGTATAATGTGAGAGAATAATGAAAGTGTTATAAGCGAGTAGTTACATCTTTTTGAAAACGTTTCTAGAATGTCAACTTCGATTGATTAAACTGTTAGATGTAAGTTTTAAAAGTTGCGCTTGTGATGTACGGCGGACCCTGGGAGTACGTGTGGAAGTGAGTGTGAGTTGATTCAATTTAGAGGAGGATGTCCTTATAGTTAAGAGGAGAAATGCTCATTAATTCTTTTATACAGATGGTTAGAGTGCAAAAGAGAGATAAATGAATGGCATTGTCTTTCGGATGATGCGTCGCCCGGCAGCCAGTACGTCGTCTCCAGAAGGTTAAATGATACCCGTAGCCATTACATTACGGAATACATACAATATCAATAAACTCGTCCAACCTTGTTGAAGAATATCTCACAGTGGAGAACGAATTTTGGATTTGAGGACGAGTTGGTGTCGAGTGGATATTAAGGAGTAGAGTGTTAATCGGTGAGGGATGAGTTTCTTATCTTTGAAGGCAAGGGCATGGTATCTGATGTTACTTAATACTAATTATTAGTTTATTGAGTGTGAATATCTTGCCATCATCCGAACAGTTTGGTTGAGGAAATAAAATGAGGGGCAGCCTGGATGGATGATGGGGATGGTGATATAGTATAATACACATACTTCATATAACTTATGATATATTTAATATTATATATTATAATATTATATATTAATATATTATATATAGTATATATATATTGATATTATAATATTATATAAGTATTATATATATAATAATATATATATATACTATTAATTAATATAATATATATTATTATAATATATAAATATTAATATATTAATATATAGGTATATATAAAATTAATATATATATTAATGTAAAGTATATATGTTTTATATTATTTTGACTCGTCTAAATTCAAACACTTTTTAGTTTAGTTTTACAATATTAATTTTATAATATTACCTTTGGAATTAAATAAAATTAATATCTTAAAACATATTAATATTATCCTCATGTTTTTATAGGTCTATAGAGTTATGCAATTATTACTTTTTTTATTTCATCATTGCAGGTTTTTACGCATTTTCACTTTCTTTGAGGTCACAGTATTATATTTTGATATATTTATTATAACCAAAGGTACGGTTAAGAAGTACTTAAGTATTATAATACTATATATATATTAACGCTAATATATATAATATTATGGTTAAGTCTCATAATAATTGTAGGTGATATATATATTGGTCATTTATATGACATTAATGTATTATTTATTATAAATAGCTAATGATTTCCTCAAACTAACATCTCTGATAGCCTTATATTCAACTGGTTTTATTATAGTTAAGATATATACATAAAATAGTAGTAATTTTATAATATATTTATCATATATTTTAAATTTATATTTAATTATAATATTACTAATATTATTATGATTAACATAAATTTATTTAGTATAAACGAAAGTTTTAAATTAATTTTATAACTTAAACTTTATTACTAAACATATCTGACTCATTGACCATAATATATGGTAATTACTAATCTTGTATTTCTTTATTATATGTACATAGCATTTTTAGGTATGTCATTTTTAATAAATAATACTTATTATTATGAAATAATATATACTAATACTTTTTATAAACTTATAATATAAATTAATAATTTAATAAAAAAAAATTATCTTTAAAATTATTATTAAAAACTTTAAACTATAATAAATATAACTTGTAAATAATAAACATTACTGTATATAATATATATGAATGTTAGATACTAAAATAGGTTTCTTTGATCTTTATAATAGTCAATAACTTTATATCATATGTCTTATAGATTTTTTTAAAGATAACTCATTTAATGAGTTGTTGTATAACTGACAATATCTTTTGGATTATTCACCTTTATGAATATCTTCTTTTTATCTTCCCTCGAATTGTTAAATCTATGATAATATCCATATATTAAATTCGAGCATTGACTTGTGGATAACTTATTTTCTCTTAAGAACAAAAATACATACTCTCTTCTCACACCGTGATAGAATGTAAGAGTATATTATAGTATATTATTATACAGATTTATTATTATCTTAATATTTATATGAAGTAATATATTAGTACATTTGTGCATATATAATAATATATGTAAGATATGTAATAAATCATTTTTTAAAATTATATGTATATTATATTAATAATTTATATGAAATATTATATCACCTATTAAATAATAATTAGAATAGCTTAAATATCTCCTCCGATACATTAGAAAGTGATAAGGTTAATAAGGTATATAATATATAAGTTGTATTACTAATATGATTATATAATAATATTCATTACAATAATTAATTTTTCAATTATGTAATTATTAAAAAATTATAATAATTTACATAGATATAGCTCAGGAGACTCACTCGGGTGAATTTCCTATAAGGCTTCAATCGAACATTTCTGGCTCATTACATACGTATCTATCTCAAATGACTTACCGGTTTATATATACTAGTGAATTGACATGTTATATTAATTTATGTATATTAATAACTAGCTAAATAAAGAATAAATAATTATAAAATTCTGGTCCGTCTTCAAGGTAATATTAATACATAGGCTATCCTAATTATACCTTAAGAAATATTACTTTGTTACTAACTAATTCTCTGAGCTGATATAGTTATTACCCATAATAACATCATAATTATCATAATTTTGATTATAATAATATATAAATATATCTGATTTTGCAATGCAATCAGATATTATAGAGTATATATAATTAATAATATCTTATAATATAAATATTATTATACATACTATAATATAGTATATATCCTTAATTATATAATATAAATTACTCAGAACAATATTGCTTATTGATTAAACTATGTGAGTAATTTTATATATTATAATAAATATTATATATCATATCTATAAGATTTGGTAGCTACATCTTGTATATAGGAACAGCTTTTAAACAGGTCCAAAGGAGCTCCATTTATTAAGTTTAAGGAAAACCAAAATAAAATAAATTACACCTTGTTCCGAATAGTTAATCATAATAATAATATATTATTAACTTATCTAGTATATGCAGGTACTAATATAGTAGCTTAATACCTAATATTGCA
>JABUQX010111944.1:12500-28274 GCA_015478945.1 Trachelipus rathkii | reverse complement strand
TATATATATATATATATATATATATATATATATATATATATATATTAATATATATATATATATATATATATATATATATATATATATATATATATATATATATATTATTAAGATTATAATAATGATGAGTAATAATATATATATATATTAATACCAGTTAATATATACAGTAATTGGGAGGTTCCAAGCTGAAGAAAAGAACAATAAAACTGAAGAAAAAAATAAATAATAGTTTATTCGTATCGTAAACGTTTCTGTAGTTATTTGCAGTTTTTACTTTGCTAATCGCACCATGAAATTCACACTCAAAAAATATAATTTTCTGAAAAAAAAGATTTCAAAATACACAGCAATGAGTGGTCGGATTCTCATACTGATCCAGACTTCGAGAGCTCCGGTATTCATACGAAACCTTAAGGATTTCTGCACTATTTGAAAATTGCTACCATGTCAGCGACTCCGACTCTGAGCATTGCAAAATAAAAACCTCAAAAAAATTTAATTTTCCCGAAAAAAATTCATACCCAGGATCTGGCTCCCGGATATTCTGGTCTCCGGCATACGGACTATTCCGGATCGCGTGAAACTAATGTTTACTAGACTATTAATCGAACAGTTGTTCGGTCATTAAATAGTACGGTCTTACTTTGAAATATAAATTTTTACACCTCAAAAATTATTTTCTGAAGAAATATCATACCCAAGGCATCTCGGTAATCCTGGATTCCGGAGATCGGGCTCGACTATTCAGCTTCGAGCTACCGGATCCGACTAATGGTTTCTTATGCGGTAACTTATTCTTGAAAAATTGTTCTCGGCAACGCTCATCTGACAATAATAATTTTTTCGCTCAAATCTTTTAATTTTCCGAAAAAAATTTCATACCCAGGATCCGAGCTCCGGATTAGCTTCGGCTTTCCGGTACTCCGGATCCGGATACGGCTCCACGTTAATATCCGACTAAGTGTTTCTTAGACTATTATATTGAACATTGTTCAAGCACGTTCTTCATTGTAAATTAAATTTTTTACCTAAAAAATAATAATTTTCTGAAGAAAATTCATACCCAGGATCTTGGATTCCGGATCCGTAATCAGGCTCTTACTGTCGGCTCGAGCTTTCGGCGTTCCGAGATCCGGCTAAAGGTTGTATCAACTATTTTGAATAAATTGTTCGGCACGTCTTCTGACAATAAAAATTTTTCACCAAAAAAAAATATTTCCCGAAAAAATTTATATATACCAGGATCCGGCTCCGGATTCGGTCTCTACGGATGAAATCTCCGGATCCGGACTACACTGATGTATTCACTCGAGTGTATAGGACATCTTCGTGCTTCTTGCTTTCCGGGTATTCCGTACTAAGGTTCTGCACTATTTGATAACTGTTCAGCACCGTCTTCTGACAATAAATTTTTTCACCTAAAAAATATTTTTTATGAATAACAATAAAATTATAAAATTTACATATATAAACATGGCATACGGGAAACTCCTCGGCTTCCGGACTTCTCACCGCGCGTCTGACATCCGTGCTCCTAGAGACTCGACTCCGCTCCGTATCTCGTGACTCCTCGGTATCCATACCAAGGATTTCTGCACTATTTGAACAATTTTCAGAACGTCCTCCGGCAATAAATTTTATTGATCAAGTCTCGAGAAAAAATTATTTCTTTGGCAGAAAAAAAAAAAATATGATACCAGGGATCTAGACATCCTGCATCCGGCTTACTCCGGCTACCTAGGCACTGACGCACCAAGAATAGAGCACTACCACGATACATAGCTACCATGACATCGTATCAGTACCGCCTCGTGACCGTACTCACAATATTGAACTGAAGAATGATTAATAATCAACCATATCGCTATTGATGTAATGTTATGCCAAAGATGGAGAGAGTATATAAAATATCGAAAACAGAAAACTACATTTTCGTTATTTATATAATCCAAAACTTATATTATTTTCAAGCCGTAAAACATCAAACCTATGGAAATATACAAAATATGTTCTACAGAATCATTTTTTAATACGATATTGACCTCTCTAAACTCACACACTTTGCAGGTTATCTTAAAAAAACCATTTTAATTAATTTTTATATATGACAACACTAACTGTTGCACGGGAAATGTTCAGGAGGAATTTTTTCTGAAATACCTCAATAGATAATATAAAATAAAAATGGGTAAAAATTTGAAATATTCTGACTTCTAAAAAGTAATATGAGGGGGTCTGAGGATATTAAAGTCTTCCCTTAAATCAGTGACATTTTAATTTCTTGTATGCAAAACACGTTTACTAAATTATCTGAAAAAAATTTTATTAACTTTTTAACAAACCCGATTTAGTAGTTGAAAATTAAGTTTTACTTTCCTATGAGAAGCATCTCGACTGCAGCCCGGGCGTAGGTACACATAGTGGCAGCAACTAACTCGTCATTAGTTTCAAGTAGACCCGTGAATGCAGCAGCTATCTATACGATAACAAAGTACTAAAGCGTATACACAGATACATCACCGCCAAACCCGAGTAGTTAAGATCCTATACGATGCTATATCACATACAAATAAGCAGGAAATATATTAAAAGTAAAACGGACAGGGCTGAAAAACTAATGAGCTGCAGAGCGTGAGAATTAGCATAAGAAATAAATATGCAATTTAAAGAGTTTTGATAAAGTTTCGTTTAACATATTTTACAAAAGAAGAGATATTTTAATTTACAGAATGAGATGTGACTGCTAATTGATTTCTTAATAAGGTTGAAGAATTACCCAATTTGAAGCTTCAGAATAAGAGTGTGACTGCTATGAAGAGTATCTCAACGATTTAATTCCAATTCAATATACAAATACTAAGATAAAGACATGCTAACCGAATATATGTAATTGAGGAAGGTGATGATCCTATGGTATATTTCATCTGTAAAGGGTGCGTGGCAAAAGAGTTGAATTATGGAAGATAGTAAACTTAGAATAATGTATCACTGAGTTAAATAAGAAGTAATCAAAAATATTAATAAGTGTATAATATGAATGCCACGTATATTATAATAACTTAATATAGATTTTAATAATATATAAAATTATTACACCTAATAATAATTATTAATTAATATTTATTTATTAAGAGTGAGAATCTTGTACTTTGTTTAGGTATGTTATTTTAAGCGTATATGTATATAAATGCAATAACAATTTAAATATAGATATAGTATTGATATAGATATAGTAGATAATAGATACTTAGTTATTAATTTATATTTGAGATTAATGACAAGGATATAGGTAGTGGTAGTATTGTGAGGAAATATGTAAGAATTATTAGAGCCTTATAGGCTCAGGGTTAGACTATAAAGCTATTGATTAGTGATCTGATATAATTATTATACTTATTTATTATATAGTATAGGTTATATAAAAGTATGGAATAATATTATAAATAATATTACTTATATAAACTAATTAACATATAATTACTACTTCATTATCTATAAATGGTATATTAGCAAATATCTTATTTTATCAAGTATAGACCTACTTTAAAATAATAAACCCTTAAAGTACTTATTAAATTTCTGGCAAAAAATGATATTTTTAGGTTGCACATATTATTTTATATTACGGACTAAATGATTAGGGAGCGGGGACAATGTATGCCCGTCTTGCCCCCACTCTGTATACGTAATCCATGTGACAATATAAGAATATTATTTACAATTGCCAGCATGATATCCATAGATAGGCGTACTGCGCTCGCGCCGTTTACCATGTGTACCCAAATTTCCTTGATATACATTTAAATTAAGTAATAAATAGGAATATCTCTTCCTTTTTTATCTACAAATTAGAAAGACGTATTCACACGATGTCGGGAATCGTTGACATCACAGGGCTCCGGTATACGGAGCTTCTGGAAACGCAGAGGTAATAAAATATATTCCAGAATTTTATAGCTTAAAAAAATTTAATTGATCCCAGCATAAGCAAACGTTTACATGACGTAATGTGCGCAAACGGGCTCTGTAACCCGCAAAAGCGAAAAATCGATAAGTAAGAGAAGAGAAGTGGGAAGTTAGAGGAAGAAAAATCAATAAAAATTGTAGCGACACAGACCAGAGAAGACATGACAGTCAGGCTTCATGAAACGTCAGATTGTAATATGTAAGTGTTAAGGCTTGAAAAGGTACAAAGAAAAGATTTCTAAATATTCACTCGAAAGCACCGAAACACACAAACTAAATCTCCTAAATGTACACGGTTAACTAATCCTATAAACCCTGATAAACAAGTAAAAATAATATTAATAAAATTAATTACAAAATACACACATACAAATTATATAATATAATAAAAAATATATATAATCTATTATTATTAATATATATACATAATAATAAATTATATATATATAATAATAAGATATATATAATATAATATAATTAATAAATTAATATATATATATAATATATGTATATTATATATAATATATATATATAATGAATAAATAATATAATATTTAAATAATTATATATATTATAATATAAATATATATAAGTATAATATATATATTAATATAGTATATATAATAATATAATATATTAAAATATAAAATATATAAATAGAAATATATTATAATATATCTAAATTTAATATATATATAATGATATTAATATATATATAATAATATATAAATTATAATATATATAAGTAATGATATATTAATAAAATATATATATATAATAATTATAATCAGGATATATAACCACATACATACATACATAATATAATTAATAATAATATAAATATATATATATATATATATAATACTATAATTATATATATATATATATATTGATATTATATACTATAATAATAAATATATAAATAAATAAGAATTAAATAAAATATGATATTATTATGATATAATGTTATAAATTATATATAATATATAATAATAAAATATTATATATAATATATATAAAAAATAATATTAATGTATATATATAAATAATATAAATAAATATAATATATATATATTATATAAATATATATATAAATTATAATTTAATTAATAAATATATATTATATATAGAGGAGATGAGAGATAAGAGAGATAAGAATAAAGTAAATAAATATAATAATAGATAGTGAAAATATATATTATCTGATGATATATAAGTGGCAGGTTTTCGAGGAGAGAGTAATAGCGCAGAAAGTAAGCAAAATCGCAGTTCTACTTTGCACTTAAGAATGTAAGCAACTAAAAATAAAATTTAAAAGTCAGGTACTAATAATATATGAATAATAATATATATAATACTATATATATATATATTAAATAGTAAATGAGAGATATAATAATAATAAAATATATAATATAATATATAAATAATATAATAGTTAATAAATATATATAGATAATATATATAATATATATAATAATTAATAAGGTATAATATAAATTAGAAGTAATTTATATTAATAATAAGAATATAATATAAATAATATAAATATAATATAAATTTAGATATTTCAGATTTCGTTTTACCTTAGTTTAACGATTTAGAGCTGAATGAAATTTAAGAATATTAACTGCCAGTAATTACCTTTTTAATATACCGATCGAGTAGGCAATATAAAGTTATAACACTGTCATGTAAAGTTACAAATAAAATAGTGTCCTATATTCTTAAGGCGTAAAGGACACTAGATTGAGAGAATGTAGAGCCTGAATGAGAAGAATACTCGAATATAAGATGAAATATAAGTAGCAGATATTTCTCTAATAATGATAATCCCCTAAATTTAAATTTTGCTTAAATATAAGAATTAGCAAAGAGAAAAAATAAAAATCATAAGTTAATTATTGAATAAGCAATTTAGTAAATAAGGTTAAACTAATTAATAGTGTATATATGCTAATCATTGAAATCATCTTATAGCATAGAAATAAGATAAAAGAAGAAAAAAGAAAGTAAATGAAGAAAAAAGAAAATGAAAACAACTTATAGTTATGAAAATTCAATTATGAAATTATCATTTGAGAAAAAATCAATTACTCAATCAGAGTCTGAGTAAAATCAGCGCTTGAAGTCAGACTCTTCCTCTGAGCTAACGTTGTAGTCTTGCACTTCTAGCATGGTAGCGCAGATAGAGCTAAATTATCATGTTAGATTAAAATAAGAGGAAATGATGATTTGTGTTAAGAGATTGAGCGAAAGAATATAAATACGCTATATTCGAGAGAGATAGTAAAGATTATAATATGATTATGAAATATAAAATGAAACTAGGGATATATATTAGATAGAGATTGATTATAAAGAATAAAATTGAGGCTGTTAGTTTAATAAATCGAGAAGATATCGAGAGATCGTGATATCTAGATAAGAGTCAGATTAAGAGAAGAATATAAAGATATACGTAACTTCTATATGTGATCACGAGTGTGTGTAGCGCCTATGTAGAAATATGCGAAAAATGAGAAGATAGAATGATATAGGATGCAAGTATAACAGGAGAATCGATTGCAATACATGGAGAAACCATTCATTCTCTGAGAATGAGTACATATAGTGCGGCTAAGAGACGAATGAATAAAAAGAAGTAGATAATATAGAATATAATAAATGATATGAAATTAAATTTAGAAAATTAGTAATATATAAGATTAGAAGAGCCTTTACTAGATATTATACCATAGTATTAATATAATTAAAATATTAATTCAATGATTATACTATGAATTTGTCATATACTGAAACTAAATATAATCTCCATTTTTTTTTTTAAGGTCTGACTACGGAAAGAATTCTAAGTTCATCAAATGTAACTACGCTATTCTTTGTGAAGTGGAATTGCAGATAACTTTTATACTCTGTTTAAAAATCATTCTTAACAATGGATATGTCGAATTTACGTAGAATTCTTAATATGATGAAATGTAGATTTTTAAATCTTTTTATTCCTATTGGATATTACATTTTATTACACATAAGCCTATTTGTTATATTTGTTATATTGACTTCATTTATAACAATTTTTCACTCAATCTACGTTATAATTCTAAGGCTCATCTAAGTTTGCAAAAGCGAATTTGACCTTTAAAATGCTCATTTAAATCTAATTTAAATATTAGAAATGTTGACATAGCCTTGTTTGATTTGACTGACTGTTTAAATACTATAAACACATGTTAATGACAATTATAATAAAATGATTGAGTAGGAACTATATCAAAATTTCTTATCTTCATTTTTTTTAAATATATACTATATATAATATATATATAAATATATATAGTAAGTATATATATATATGTATATAATACTAATAATAAACACTAATAAATATATAATAATCTAAGTGTTATTAGCATTGTAAGTTTGAGATAATAATTGAATAAATAAATAAACTATATAATAGAATTAATATATTAAATATATATATAACTATATAATATAGAATAATATATTTATATATAGGTCGCATCCGAATAAGGCCAGGCACTGTAACAAAAAAACTAAACAGCACACGAAAATAATATCATTTATGAATTAATCAGGAAACATTTTTTTCCATGGAAGGGGAAATAAAAAACAAATAAAAAAAAAATAATGCTTTTTGAATAATTAAAATTAAGTGAATCGAAATTGTCTAAAGTACAGTGAAAAAAAAATTAGTTTTTCAGATCCGCCTCCGACATGCTCGCTTACTCCGACGGAGCAAACAAAGGTGCCAAATTTATTTTAAACTAACGAATACCTCCGGGTTAAGCCAAGAAGAAACGATAGAGAGAGTCTGGTTTCTCTTAACCATCCGTCGGCTGAACCCCTAAAAAGGAATATAAAAAGAAAAAAATAATAGTTTCTCCAAATCGTAAAAAAAATTGCTATTTGCCACCCGGGAGAAACGCATGATAAGGTTTCAAGGTTCAAACGGTCAAATCAAAGGCATAACAATGCAATCCGGTGTAATATTTACAAATAAGTTTATAAAAATATTTAGAATAAAATAATTTTTTTTAAGTTCTTCGGATGAAATTACTCCGAAATCAAAAGTTATATTTCCTTAATATAGTTTCTAGTTACCATGCCTGAACTTTTTTCGATTGCACATATTTATATATATATAATATATATATATTATATATATATATATTATAATATTATAATATATAAATAATATAAAATAATATAATAATATATATATAGAATATAAATATATATTATAAATATATATAATAATATATAATATATATTTATATATATATATATATAATATATACTTATATAATATATATAATTATATATATAATATCTATAATAATTATATTATATATATATTCAATCATATAAAAATATATAATATTATAAAATATATATATATATAATATAATAATTAAGATATTAAATAGATATGTCTATATAATAACATAACATACTTATATATACATATATATATATATTATATATAATTATATATATATATATATATATATATATATATATGTAAGACGAAATTTAATTTCTTATAATATAATTTTTAGCTAGATAGACTACAGATTTTTAATTTAAAAAGATTTAAATTTTAACTGTTTCTGCAAGGGAAAATCGTTAGTTGAATAAAACTAAATTTTATTTTGTTAGTTGTAGATAAAAGTTCATTTAGTTTAACTTTTGAAATAAATGTTTTTTTTTTTTTTTTTTTTTTTTTTTTTTTTTTTTTTTGTTTTATTCGAAAAAAAAGCCAATGGTTTTTTTTGGTTTATTTTTTTAGAAAAAAATTAATTTTATTTTTTTTTATTTTGAGCATTTTTATGCACGCGAAAATATAATGAAAACAAAGTTTTTTTTTTAAGTCATAAACAAATATTTTAACCCTAGGCCCTAGCTCTGGTTTCAAAACCTTAAAAGAGACCATAATAGCTCTATCATACAATGAAAAACCTGCAAACAACCTTAAGAGTGATGTATGGAAAACATCTGAATGTATTTTTAATATTGATAAATGTTACACTCAGAAATAAAAGAAACTTGTTTGAAACATGATCTCTGTGAAATAGTTAAAATTTGAACAGGTAAGCCTGACATAAATGATCATTATCTATTTTATTCTTTTAAAGTTAAATCACTTAAATATACAAAAAAAATTTAATATATATATATATATATATATATATATATATACTATATTATATATAATAAAACATTATATATATAATAGATAAAACTATATAATATAAATATATATATAATATATTATAAAGTTAAATCACTTAAATATATAATCATATAATATAATATATATATATATATATATATAAACAATAAATCCCAAAAATCAAAAAATCATGATTTTTTTGGATAAAAAATAAATCGAATGAAAAAATCAGTTTTTATATCAATTGATTTTTTCCGTGCCATCCCTGAAAAAAAATTACTTAAAAGCTAGTAAGATATTTTGGGAAGGTTTGAAGATAAAATTACGTGATTAGTAAACGAATTGAACACGTTGGCTGCCACGTGTACCACCGATGAAATTAGTTCTCGTGAAATAAAAATAAAAATTACGTAATTAAAATTTTAATTTTTTTCTCCAGGTTAAAAGCTTATATTTTTTACTATTCAAATTAAAAAAAATATATATAAAATTGATTTTATATTGCAATTAAATGCTTTATTGAAAATTAGTTAGATATGATTTGGATTTTGGAGCAAGAGAAATAAAAAATTGGGTGGAGATAGTAAAAAATATTTTCCCTATGAAATAAAAAAAAAGACTCTGGAGCCAGAATTTTTATTTTTTGTGACTGAACTGGATCCGAAGCCACATGTGGTCTTAAAATACTTTGAAGGTCATTAGAGGCGTTTTTTAGCGAATATACTTTCTTCGTCTTAGTGTGACAAAAATTTGTCTAAGTTAGTCATAATTATTTTGCCGTTGTAAACTTTGATTTAATAATGAAATTCGTATATTGGTGGTTTCAGTGTCTAACAAAAATTACTTAACTTTTGTGCTAAATTTGTTTAGTCGCTTTTATATCATTTAAACTATTCTATTATTTAACTATACTTTTTTAAGGTACGACTGTGAAAGACTGCAAAACGAACACTCAAATCTACTTGGCTTACTCTATATTTTGCTTTTAGAAGCAGAATTAACCGAAAAATAAACTACTCTATTTCCAGTTCCAAAAACAATTAGAAATGGATTTTCTGCAAGACGATGATTTTGTGAGAACATCAAATGATTTTAAAACTTTATCAGTTCTAAAATACTTAATACCTATCGTGGCCAGTTTATTTCCTTATATTTCTATCGTAATAGTTGTTATAGGATTGTGCTTTATAAGATATTTTCATTTAATGTAAATAGTTTTATGTAGATTTTCAGCGAATTTTAAGTTTTAAATTTACTAAAATGTTTGAAAAATGCAGTTCCGAAACTTTTAAATTATTGATACTGGTAATTAATAAAATGATTACAGAATTAGGCATACCGTTTACACTAATAAAAGTTACAAAGTAAATAATTTTAATTCTCTTTATTTTTTTTTTATTTTATTTTTTGTAAGTTAATATGCGAATCTTCTGAGAAGATTAGAAATGTCACGGATGTGAGGATACGAAAAAGTCATTAAAACTAAGGTAAAAGGTACTTTTAAAACTTCTATTTAAGAAAGAATCACTGATTCACCCATTCATCCCTTCTAATCCTCATTATACTAATTTTCTCTTTAATACTTCTGAGGGTTCACCAGGAGTTCTAGGATCTTCTCAATTATCCGTGAATGAGTTTTATCCATATCGATTGTATGGATCCGAACACATTTTTATTTGATAAAATTCAAAAGAAACTTCTTTTTAATAAAAGAGGTTCACACCTATAAAAACATTTAAAAAAAAACAAGTCCTAATTATTTATTTAAATCTATGTAACCTAGCGTAACTTAACCTAACCAAACATACATACATATATATATAATATAATATATAATATATATAATAACATATATATATATGATTATATATAATATATATATATGTATGTTATGTTGGTAGGTTAAATTACATAAATGAAATCGAAAATCGCAGAATTCTGCTCGTGCAGCCCAGCAGTGTCACGCGTAGCAAAACTCCAATAGAAAGATCGAGAGAGTTTCCACAAGTTGCTTTTTTTATCTGTTAATTTTTATTTTTTATATTAAGGTGTTATCCTTGGCCTCAGCGGAGGAAGACCCTGACTCTTTCCATTTTTTCTATTTAATCTGTTGCCCCTCAGTTAAAAAAATACAAAAAAAACTGTTGCAACCTATCGCACTATTGCCTAAAATTAATCAAACAAATCGATATAACATTGTTCGTCGAATATATCGTTTAACTACCTTTTAAAGGGAAAGTTCTAATATATATATATAATATAATATATATATATATATATAAAATATATATATATATAATATATAAATACTATATATATATGGTAAAATTCAATCTTTCGTCTGAGGTTCGATATTCGATATATCGAACGATATATCGAGTATTTGATATATCGATATAATTCGAATTTAATATATATAGAATATATATAATAGTATATATATATATAATATATATATACTATATATATAAATATATATAATATATATTATATAATAAACTATATAATATATATATAATATATACATATAATATAATATAGTAAAGTTTACGAATACACGGAACGGAAGCTCGGATCCAAAAAAAATTTCACAGGACCTCTATGATTACATTAAATCTTATTTTGTCGAATGAAAAAAAAAAAAAAAAAAATCAATCTCATAAAACACAAGCTCTTTGTCTTTGGTGTCGACGGGTTCCCCGACCATCCCCTCCGGGGTATGAACGTTCCCCCCCTTCGTCCCCCATCGGCTCGAGCCCCCAAAAAGGGGAAATTTTTTAGGGGCTCGAGCCGAGCCCCCCATATGGCCATATATTAATATAATATATATATATATAAATATATATATATATATATATAATATAAATATTATATATATAATATACTATATATATATATATATAATATAATATATATATAATATATATATATATATAATATAAATATATAATATAATTATATATATATAAGTAGTTGATTTACTTGCCCTAGTTGAGTGAATCTTGCTCATAGAATATAAAAAAAATTGTACCCCATTTCCTTAAAAAGTTGCCAATATAATTACCTGCTTGTCTTGTTAAAAATGGCAATGAAAAATGCTTTAGGAAGACTTGTAAAGGCCATTCTATTATAAATATGTACTAAATGACATAAATTAATATTTAAAAGTCCACAAATAAATAAATAAATTCTAAATTTAAAATATAATATATAATATAATATATATATATATATATATATATATATATATACTATATATATATATATATATATATAATATATATATATATATATATATAATATATATATATATAATAAAATATATAATATATATAAAATATATACTATATATAATATATATATATATAATAATATAATAATAATAATATATAATAGATATATAGATAATAATAGGATTAGCGCCCTAGTTAGTATGAATCTTTCGTCATTAGAATATAAAAAATTGTACCTATTTTGTTAAAATTGATATATTATTTACATTTGTGTCTGTAAAATGCAATGAAAATACTTTAGAAGATTAAAGCCATTCTCATTATAAATATATATTAAATGACAAATTAATATTAAAAAGAACTAAATAAATACAATAAATCTTAAATTTAAGTTGGCACAACAAGCGAAGTCAACTTATTATACCCAGCAAAAAAATTTCATTGGTTATTACACTTCCTATTGGCTCCTATAGGACCAATGAACTTATTCCCATAGGAACCGACGATTTTTCCTATGATGACCTATCGTAATTTAAGATAGATTTTGTGGGGCCTATAGGAATTTTCCAATAAGGTACGTCGGAATTTTCTATGACGCCTATAGAAACCAATAAAAAATCACCATGTTAAACCAATCGTATCCCATAAGGTCTGCAGAAGCTAAGATTCCTAATGAACATAAGTACCATATAGAAACCATAATAAAAAAAACACACTAATCGTATTATATCTACATAAAGTATTAGCTAAGGTGATAATTTCCTCTTGGTATAACGCAATAGGAACACAATATAAATAATATATCAATTGTTTAAAAACACTATCATTCGATAATTATATATCTTATTATGTCTCTGCATAAAATATACATATATAAATATAATATTTTAAATATTTATTATTGTATTTTATTATAATATAATACAAATATATATATACATTAATATTAATTTATATATATTATAATATAATTAAATATATATTATAATATATTATATATATATATATTATTATATAATAAATAATATTAATATATATAATATATATATATATATATAATATATATAATATATTATATTAATTATAATACAATATATATAATAATTAGTATATAGATATATATATATATATATATTATATTATATATGTATATATATATATAATATATATTAATATTAATTAATATATATATATATATATAAAAAATTATATAATATATATATATATATAAATTATATAATAAATATATAATATATTACATATATATATATATAATTATAATATATAAGGTATATACCTACCAATCCTAAACACCAAATCCTATATATATATATATATACTTAATATCATTAACATTGCAAATGTTTCTTTTTTATAGCTCAATATATTTTTTTAGAAAAATAATGGAATTATATAATAGATAGGTAGAGTTTAGTAGTAAGCTATTACTGAATTCTAAAATAATTATAAATTCCCATGATAATATTACTCCATATACGAAGTATTAGATATTTTTATTTTACCTACTATCAATGGGCTGCGACATAGGTTCTCCAATAATTTATAAAGTGATTAATAATGATGTCTATTACTTATGCTTCCAACATTGTCTCAATACATTGGCGTTACTACAATATTCTTACAAATAACTTCACATATTTATGGTTTCTAGTGTTAATTGCTTGCACACACCTTATTACCTCACCAATTGTAGGTAGAGAGAAGAGCATATGTATATTAATTATAAAATAATAAATAATAAATATATAAATAAATAAAAATTAAATTAATTAAAAATAATATAATTAAATAAATTATATAATAATTACATATAATAATTAATAATATAATAATATTTATTTACACAAGAGTGATAATAGATTCAGACTAAGAATAACAGTGATTCTCCCATTATGCAAGCACTGTAGTCGACATGCGAGAAAATATCTAATATCACGATAAGGAATTATTTCACACTTATATAAAACTAACCATAATCCAATGAAATCACTATAGTATAATTGAAACAGATTCGTAAATCCCATTAACACACTCTATACAAAAAGCATTCACCTTAAACACTTTAAACACCTTTTAAATTACTAAATCTAATACATTGCAATGTTTTGAAAGTAATAATCAATGATAATTTACAAAAAAAATTTTAATTTTAATCATTACAAAATAAAACAGCAGTGAAGTGAGAGCAACTTTAAAACGAAGAGACAATAAAAGACAATAACGAGAAAACAATTTAATGTGAAAATCCACGAAGAGAGAAATAGACACGTCACCAGAACAGGATCACAATCTTAGAAAAATACTTCGAGCCAGTCAGTATTAACATTTTATCTCAAGCCACTCAAGTACTTAATTTTTCGCGGCAATACTATGTAACTTCTTACCACAGGCACGAACGCTTTTGGAAAACTCCGAATACAACGGTCACACACATGATTTAAACATAAAATATATTCTGGTAACACACGAGTTCATCTCCAATAAGATCAATACCAGTAGAAGTAAAACTTGGACACAGGGACGCCAACTCTATCGAGCTGATGAACTCAAATACCGATCTCATAAATAGTATCCACATCGATGTCGCTCTATACGTACTCTATACTGAGCTGTAGTTTAAGCATTCACTCATGGTGTTTGATAGTCCTAACGAAGAGTGACCTGATTCACGGGTATTTCAACATCGAGATACACTATCACTAAAAACAGTAAGAGATTCACTGAATCATTTTAATAATCGAACTCAAAGTAACACATGTGCTACTTTCTTCATTTCTTTTTGCACACCATCCATAGTTAGATACATTTACCTAATCACAGTTAATCACGGATCATTACAATAGCACACTTAGTAAGAATAAAAATGGGTTTGTGTAAGTCATGAATGACAATAATAAATATTTTAATTGGTTATCTTTTCGATATAGATGACTTACGTATCACAATATTATATATATATGTATATATAAATGATATATATATATAATATAATATATAATATATAATAAAATATTATATAATAAAGAATATATATAGTATATATGTATATATATATTATAGTTAATATATATAAATAAGATAGATAATATATATATTAATATATATATATATTATATATATATATATATATATATTTATATATATATATATAGTACTATATATATATATGCATGCTTAATTAGAAATAGTTGGAATGGAAACAGCAGAGAACGGCCAACAGAGAGAACGTGAATATAAATACATTAAGAGAGGAAGGATTATGAAAAAATCATACATTTTGTAACCAGACATTCATCAAAGGTTTCGATACGCCTTGCTCCATGGAAAAAGGTTCACCGAAATGCCGAATTA
>JABUQX010111944.1:0-10000 GCA_015478945.1 Trachelipus rathkii | reverse complement strand
CACACTATCTTTCACCAGGTGTGTGTATGACTATAACATACAACTCGGAATAGAATATTCGTCAGCTATATATATCAACCTAGTTTAGCACATAACTCCTATTGAATCTCACTTCATTAATTAAACAATATCCTAACCCTAAATATTACATAGTACAGATAAGAATATTATAATTAAGTATATAAACATGCAACTTATACAAACACCTTTACCCTTTATGACACTTTTAATTTATGATGTTATGGTTCCGGAACCACCTATACTTAAAGACATATAACATACAATATACTAACTTAATAGAAAACACCTCATATATTTACAAACCGCTTCATATATATATATACACTTGTTTTTATCTATCCTTGCTTCTTAAACGTTTTAGAAAGTTATACTGGGACCTTATCCTTATTATCCTAGTGAAGTATTTATAGAATATTTCTCCCACCCTACCTCCAAAATGTAATTTAATAAATTAAAATCTCATTCAACCTTTATTTACAGTATAAAAACTATAATTTACCTATTCCTCAACACATTATCATCCATATAATCTTACTATGATATAGGCGTGAAGAATATAACTATATACCTACCAATCCTGATCTTATATGACTATTATATACAATACTGTAGTAACCTATCCCTATACAATATTCGTCATTATTCTCACTATAATTTTGCAAAAATCCTTTCACCTAAAACTGTAATCCTATATCTCATCATTCAAAAGTCTTTCATTCTTTTCAAATAAAAAAATATTTAAATACAAAAAGTCTTCAACCAAAACCTTTATTTCTCAATGTGTTTACAAATAGTATATTTTGTTACATAAAGTATATTATAATTATGAGCTACGATCACCTAGCTATAATATATAAACTGGTAACCTAACGAAACACACAAAATATAATAATGACCTATAACTACAAGATCATATATTCTCAAAACTCTTAGCTCCTTCATCATTAATTATTATAGTATACTTACAAGATTCCTTACCCATACAACCAATTAACTATGATAACATATATAAACCACATGTAACGCTATCCTATAATTATTTAATATAAACATTGAAAACCTTCACCTTAGAATAGAGTATAACCGTAATCCTTTAATTGGACGATAAAGCAAATATCATCGTAATTGTTATATAAGGGTATACAGAAATGAATATATCTAATACACAAAGAGCTCCACAATCTAATTATATACCAACATTACTAACTCCTCACTACCTTTTATTCCAAAATAAATTAAATCAGGACTCTAATTATATAGATAATTATAATTATAGTTCTATTGTATTTATTATTAATTATATTATTAAATTAGTGCTATATAGCATATACTGATCGTAATAACCAATATATGATCGAAATTAATTCTGCAATATATCCCTCTCAATAATTATAAATGTTAGAGATATTAATAACATAATACTATATAAAGACATAATTAACATTGACATATAAATGTATCACGTGTATTAATAATAAAGAAAATATTTCACTATTACTACTGCTATGAAATTAGCTGTAAATATATATTTTAGAGTATATATATTATATAAATAGATGTAGTGTATATATTTATATATTATAATAGAAGTACAACATATGTCTTGAAACAATTTTATAAGATTAACCTTATATATATATATATAATATATAGTATATATTAGATATAGAATAGTAGTTAGTATATAAATATATATAATCATATAATAAAATAGTATATATATATATAGGATGTATATATATATAAGTCGGTATAATATATAATATATTTATATATATATATTAGATATATATTAATAAAATAATAATATATATATAATATATGTAATATATATATCTATCTATAGATATATCTATATTAATTAATATTAATATGAAGAAATTAGTATAGTTATATTAAGTTATTATTATAGTATATAATAAAGGGTAACGTAAGACGTCAACACAATAGGTGAGGCTATATAGTTCTCTGGATCAAGAGACAAAAATAAGTTCACAAGCCTCTAATGTTACATTTAAATTAATGCTTTGATAGGAAGAAACCATATAAATATTAATACCCATTCGAAATTACGTAATCAAATAATACCTAAACTTTGTTGTAACATAGTTTTACAGATATACTTCGAATTATTCCCTTTCAATCGCTTCGTGAAACCAATATGAGTATAAAAAAAAAATTTAAATACTCAAGGTGACGCCCTATATATTAATAACAGCTAGGAAGATCAGTAAGGAGGCGACCTGTGAGGAGATAATAGGATAGGTAGAGACCGACCCGTCGTAGCCGTGTGGCGTGGATAAGGTTAACGTTTGGTATTCTTACATTAGAATATATACTATATAATAATATATATATAAGATTATTAAATATATATTATAATTTAATTCAAGTTGAAAGACTTTATTCAATAGAATGTAACGACACTGAATAAAATTGCAATTGTGATAGTTCGGAATAAATATTATAACAAAATTAAATTAAAATAAATTATTGAAAGGATTAAAAATAATCCATCCATTAATGAAATTGATATCATTGGATTTAGAATAGAAAAGTTGAATACAAATTATGAGATAGTATAATAGATGAAGATATATAATATTATATAGAAAATAGAATTTAATATATAATATATTATTTATATAAGAGATATATTAATTAATAAGATAGTAGTAATATTAAGATAGAGACAGTGGACTGGGACTGAGACTCAGGCAGTGGGAATGTCAGTGTGACGTGGTGGTTAAAATAATAGTCTTAGGATGAGAGCCTTAACTAATCAAGGTATAGGAACTAACATTGAGTCAAATAAGTAATTAATTGGAACCTGGCCGGTGCGAGACTCACGAGCCAGTACTCTCTACTATGATTTAATAGTCAAAGTTTGATGTTGGCGTTGGTACCATTGTACTTATATTAGATTAATTCTGGCAGTGAAGTCGAGTACGACAGGAGTACTGAGACTAAGAGAAGACTATTACTGAAGGTAGAAAACTGAGACTATGCTGATTCACAGAATGCTCACAAGTGAGATCTTGTGATATAGAAGAATGTTGGCGTAAAATAGGGTATATTTGAGTGTATATTTATGATTTAAGTTGAGATTGTTATGGTACTAATCAGTATATAAAGTATCACTTTAGAAAACCTCACAATGAGAAGTGAGAATCACACACACAGAGTTTAGTCTCATGGCAATATAGAGTCGGGGGGCGTCGCCAGAATTACACTTAAAACGCTTAGTACACGAAAAAGCCTGGGAATTCTTAAGACGAGTCGCCGCACACACGTCAAGCGCAGAGAGTCAGTTACGTGAAAAACACCCCGCGGCGGCCTAGTCCGAATGTGTATGTAAGTTTCTTAAATTACTGTGACATTCTGACCGGTTGACACGGGCTCTCTTATCTCGACCCTCGTCCTCCATCTATTACAGTGGAGTATTATAGTGTGGAAAACGTGTCCCCCATTTTTTCCTCCTCTATCTGATTATCTCTGGTCGCTCTGTTAGACTCTCATCTAACCTATTATATAAGGTTAATATAAAGTTTATAACAAACTCAGTGATTATTATTATTATTTTATTAATGTCTGAATTAGTCGTCGAATTGAGCTCAATAATATATTGATATGATATCCCTTTATTTTATTATTGTTAATTGATGCATTCCTTAACATTATAAAGCTTGATTAATTTCAATTCTTATTTGAAGTATACACCTACATTTTAAGCATATAATTTGATTTATTAATAATAAAATTTAAATTTATATAAATATGTATGAGTAAAATCAAAAACGTATGTTCTTTCAGATTAAGCTGTGAGCAGTGATTTTTAATATTATATATATAGGTAATAATGTAGACAGCGAGTGAAGTATTAAATAATATAAAAAACAAAAAACAATATAAATAAAAGAATTCCAAAATAGCATACAAAGTCTGTAAAACAGATATTAGTAGGCTAATATATATATATATATATATAATTATAATAATTTATAATATTAGGTATTATATTTAATATATTGTATAGTTTCTTAGAATTGTTTAATATATTAATATATATTATTATATATATATAAATGATTATATATATTATATATATATATATATAATATAGAGATATATTATTTAGAGCTAAATACGAGTATATAACGATAGATATATGACTTATAATAAGATATATATATAAATATATATATATATATATAGATATAGATATAAATATATATAGGAGTATTTTTATAAGCATATTTATAATATATCAATGAAAGAGTAATGAATAGACCCAGGGGGTATATGAGCGGTAATCATACGAGTAGACTTCACACGGGACGGGAGCACTCGAGTTACACTCGTAGATCAAAAATGAGTCTGGGTCAGAAAATATTAGTATACCATTTTGAGCCAAGATCCTATTAATTCAACCATATATAGATATCATATATATAAATATTGATATAGACCTAGTAGAAGTGATATATTATAAACTTATATTAGATATATATATAATTAGATATATATATGATATTATTACTATAATTTAATATTAATATATATGATATTGTTCTATATGTGTATAAATATATATATAGTATAGATATATATTTGATATATTAAATATTAATATATATAGGGGAGAGAGATACGTATAGATAGATAGATATAAATTAATATATATATAAATATTATTAATACTAGCACAAATTATTAATATTACTTTTTACACATAATGTTTATGATTATATTAATGTATATTAATACTATATACTTAATAAATATATAGATAGAAAATTATACACTGTTAAAGATAAAATAGACAGAAATATTATAGTAAAATAGAGAAAGCTATGTCAACATGAGTATTAAGTAGGTAGTCCATGCGTATGGTATGGCGTGACCACGTACCAGCGATATGAGCAACAACTACGAAGCATAGTAGTGTCGAATAATTTATATACTCAACTACCTTTCATGTAGTGAAGTGTTGAGGATGGGTATAGGGTATAGTGTAGATAGGTGGTGTGAGTGTAGTTAGGGAAGTGTAAGTAGTTAAGGTATATTAGGTAGTGATTGGGTAATGTGTATAATAGGGAGTAATATGTAATAGGGATGTGAGTCGTGAGTGTGTGTATGAGGTGTAGTTAGTGAGGTGAATGCGTAGAAATAACTCAGGGTGATATGGTACTGTGAGTGATAGCCGCTCATAGGCGGGGAGAAAGCTATTAAGGGTAAATTACAGCTGAGAGTAGTAGATATAATTGATAATAATTATATACTTACAACAGAGTGCCAGCGAAACCACGCTCGAATCTGCCCCAACTGTTGCCGAGTTTTCAGATTTGTAATGGAAAACCTTCTCTGCGCTTATATCACAATGCACAGTGTTGTGTGTCTCAGGCTTGGCGCCAGTCGGTCGCGGTGTATGGGGACACAAGTATAGTTCCAGCAAAGAGACGTTATCTAATTTCGCTTGTTGTTAAATCCCGACATCTAGTGTCGTAGTCAAATTATGCTAACGCTAACATATATTAAAAAATCCCTGTTACTCTCCCAGAAATAGCACTCAAGACTCCGGTGAGCTACTTTCTGCCGTGCTTTTCTCCGCACCCCCGTCAAACGGAAGTCGAGGATATTTATTTATTTTTATATAAAAGAATAGTAATTAATTAGATTAAATCGAGCATCACGACAAACACTACAACAACACAAACTACAATCACTACTTAAACATTAAACAATAATCATAATGTTTTACAAATATGTTACGTATTACTACTAATATTTAATTTAAAATTATTATTATTTTTATAATTATTATTATATTATTATTATTAGTTGAATTGTACTTATATCTCCTCATCTCTGATAGTGGGCATCTAAAGCATAATCATCTTCAAGGGTCTTTCTGGGTGCGTAATTAACTTGATCTGAATCACATCTATTATCTAAAATACCTAACGATTTCATTAATGTATGAGTCTATGATTCATTGCTACTATTAGATACGGTTGTGCAATATATAGTTCACTAAGAATAAATTAATTTATTATGTCACTCTAATCTCGAATATTTAATTAGTGAATAGACAGTATATTAATTATGCACTCTTTATCTCACTCGGACTAATAAATTATAATATTGAATTCTCTATTTAATTTATTACCTCTCTAAGTATTCTTAAATGGCGACGTATTGACTTATGTATATTTAATTAATTATCTAGATTGTTCAATTATTAAATCTCGTTAGCCTGAGTGAGTTATATATCAAATGACTCTAAAGCGAGACAACCTAACCTAAGCATACATAAATAATAAATATACACACATCAATATAATTATAATTAATTTTTACCAACTTTTCCAACAGATGTATTAAAAAATTTAAAGATAATTAAGTCTATACAAAGAAGCAAATATACATTAGAAATAATAATTTAGTAAAATAGAATATTAATAAAATAGAAACAAAGAAAAAATGTTTAAATTTTTATTTAAGAATTGAAAAATAGTTAATTACCTTTAAAGCTAATTTTTTTTGCAAATATTACTAACATTTACATGTGTTAACTTTTCTTGTTTGTTTGTAACTAATGTGATTGTTTTAATTTATTTATTTCAAAATGAAATGGGTCAACATTTATAAAATTTTTAAGAGTTTCTTCATATAGATTTGTTATTTTTCAGTTAGTGATAGACGTTCACCCACCGCGATACAGATTTCCAAATCCAGATTTTTACGTCCATGAAAGTTTTGTGAAGCCATCAAAAATAATAATAATAAAAATTTTGCTCATTAGGAGCTACGTTATTATATTATAAAATCAGATAACAATTTACTGAGACCTCTCAAGAATCTACTCTACACGCCAATCATAGATGACTTAAATAGTATAGGAATTGATGGATGTGAAAAATTAACTATATGTATTCCCTCCAAATTTATAACATGAGAAAATGGCTGAGAGTATTGTAGACACGATGTCTATTGAGCTGTAGTAGAGTTCTAAAGGAATATAAACTGCTACACGTAAGAAATTAAGCTTTTAGTAATCAAGTAGATATTACACAGCGATATTAATAAGATAAATAATATGGAAAATCATATAAGTTAAATAAAAAATTAATTTTATGTGATGGACTCATTATCGGAAATAACAGATCGAAACTATCGAACTTATCCAGCACAATACTCGAATAACACAACATCAATCCATCATATAATAATTCAGATTGGATGTGTACCAGATCGGCACAACACTGATCACAGATTGCAAGTTAATTTCGCCTCCATTTTTACGAGCAGAATGAAGTCTAGTGTAGTCACCCAATAATTGTAACCAACAAAGAAGGAAGATACACATAAACAAAATAGTATTTATTTGAATTAAGTTAACCAGAGAATGTTCGAAGTCAAGAAATCATTACGAAAAGCAAAAAATTAATATTTAAAGCTAACATTACTACGAAACAGAAACCTTCACCAATATTCTACCCATACCAAACCTGCAACGAAGGTAATATTAATGGGAGAAAGATATTATACCAAGGCGAGAGAGTGCATAAAAAATTATACAAGGTCCCATCATTAACCAAATTAATAGACAACAAAGTGTGAATTATGTAACCGACACCCAACGTTCGCCAGCAACCAATAAACAGTAGACTTCTGGAATCTAGAGTAAATAAATTGAGCAACGTATAGTTACCAACAAGTATTTATAGGGGAAACAATGCAATTTACAAAAATATAGATGCTGGTACATACTATTAAAAAGTGATTTGAATATTAGTTAAGATAAGCAAGAAATGTTCCACGCATTTATAAAAGACATCAGGCAAAAATTTTAGTGCCAAAATACTCCATTAATATACCTTACCACTACTATTGATCATTTTATCATGGAAGATAACTCAGGAATATTTATTGAGTCATGTCATCATAATAAATAAGCACAAATGTTACTATATAAATATATATACAAAGTAGAGAAATAATCACTATAAATAGATTGTGAAAGAAGTGATATATAATACTTTTACAGAGACATTCAAATCACTCACATACTAATACTGAAATAAGGTTAAAAATAATAATAAAAAGTACATAAAATGTAGTTTGAAAGAGATATTAGTAAACAGATGATACATATCGTAAGTAAAAATATGCCAGTGCCAGAATACTAAAAAAAGAAGTTCCAAGAATTCACAGAGCGATAATATCCATAATAAGATTTGAATTTAGCCCACGATAGATTAATTGATACAATTAGTATCACAAAAGCTCTTACTTTACTATAAATTCAAATATAGTTTGAATTTAAGTTTTTCTTAAATAGTTTGCTAAAAATAAATATAAATAAATAAGAATCTGATAGAATTTTCATATATTGAAATTACCTCAATGAGGATAATATACTGGAATCCCAAAATAAAAATCTTAATCGAGAGCATTGTAAGAATTAGTTAATCATATATAATATATAATATAGATATAATAGATATTATATATATATATTTAATAATTATATATTAGTAATTGTTATTAATATATTAATAATTTAATTATTTAAGATAGTAATATATATTATATAATAGATAGTAGTCTATGTTTTAATTGAATATTATGATTTAAATACCTCTAGTATGTATATTACCTCACATAGTAATTATATATATTCTAGCCTTATAGACTTATGTATTTATGTATCTTATAAAAGTCCATACAATATACTACTATAATTATAATTACCTATAATATTCCTTACCTGCCACTACCTAATACTCTATATAATACCTAACCTAATACCTAAACCTAAATACCTACCGATTAAACTAACTCATAACTCTCTTATACATATCTAATAAAAGCTAGTACTATATAACCTAATCCTATAATTTATACACAACCTAATATATATTATCCTATAATGTATATAAACCTACACCTAGCATACTGCTAGGCTGATTAACTTAACCTAAGTGCCTACACACATATCATCCTATCAACCTGTATAATACCTAGCCTTACCCCTATAACCCGACTCAATATGATAAGCTATCATATTACCAGGTGAACTTATTATGTGATGCTCTTTATCCTATTAAAAAGTGTATATATATATAAATATAGGTATATATATCTTATTCTAACTAATTAGAGGTACATGTATATAGTATTACCTATCTATCAGTATGTAATTCATTATTTTCCTACTTTATATTTATTACTCAATCTAGTACTATATAGTACATACCCACCCACTACACAACATCATACATAACATACACACATCCATAATACACACCACTATACAACTATACACATCACACACACACACACACTAAACACTTTACACTTTATATAAGACTATCACATATGATAACCACTTACATTTTACTCACTAAAGTACACTTATATTTAACTACTTAACATTTAGACTACGTTCCTCCAACTACCTGAATTAAAGAGTATATCGTATATGTGCTATTAGTTTTCTTTATGAGGTATAGGAGATAGAGGTGTCCAAGTGATTAAATATGTACCCTAAGATACTAGTAGGTATAATATATTAGTGGACTCATAAGATGAGTATTATTATTATAATATATATTAATAATAATATTATATTAAGTAATACTGATGTCAAACAAGGTCTCTATAGATATGGAAATAACCGGCTCTAATTGTCAGTATATATATATATGCTCAATATGTGTTAAGTACCGACATTAGCCAAAGGTATATCGTATAATCACATTAGATATTGTACGATACACATAACATATTAAGGTGTGACGCTAATAATAACGATCCATCCAGGGCCACTAGTGTATTTTCAACCCGTTGGTCTTCATAGCTCAGGTATTCCTTATTCCTGATGCTATCGCATAATCACATTTCTAGAATAGACGGTTAGGCGTTCTAACCTCCTGATACATATAGTATATAAGTAAGTACTTATAGTTAAGAA